>CAUYPO010130302.1:0-21177 GCA_963574435.1 Cheirogaleus major
GGAGCAGATAACGTCTTATTTCACGTCTGACCCGCCCTGGGGTCCTCCGAGGACCTGGGGGCCGTGAGCTCGGCAGGCGGAGCCGGTCGGGGAGACGCGCCCAGCGGCGGGGACAACCCGGGTGCGCTGGAGCAAGGCCCGTGGGAAACAGCGGTTGCAGCTGTGTCCACAACAAAGGGATCAGAGGACGCAGAAGATGTAAAATCAAAACGGCGAACCTTCCATCAGTAACTAGGGCAGACGCTCGCTGCACAGGGACAGAGGGCTGTGGGGACCTCCAGACCCCGGGCGCAGCCTCACCTGCCTGGACCTCCTGACCCGGCCTCTCCCTGTGGACCTACCCCGAGAAAGAAGTCCTGCACACGTCACGCTGGCCTGTCACTGACGAGCCTCGCCCCGCCGGAGGGTTTCATCTGCCTGTGCAGAGTCCCGATAAACTCAGATGAGACTGAGGAATGTCCACATTAATAAAAATGAGCCCATAAAAACAAACTTGCTGCTTTCAAGTGCTCGCTATGTCTGGAAGGTTTCAGAGTGGTGAATTATTTCAGATAAACTGCTTTGATAGAGAGATAGGAATTATTTGCAACGGAATAACAAACTGTTTAGCAATTAATTTAACGTACTTGATGGTGTTGGAGAACAGTTTATTCTCTCGAACTATTGAAACTGTCACTGGAATATTGCTTACACTATTACTTTGTTGGCAGATGCTTTTATCGTGATTCATATAAATCTAAGACTTTATTCCTTCCCTCTTCTGCATAATCATAACTTGAGAAGTAACCAAGGCCAAACTGACCAGATTTCGCTACACTGATGTCACAATGCTCCCTGCCGTCTTGGGGAGTTTTTTAAAAAAAAAAAAACTGGCACTTTAGTTTCAAAAGTTTGGCTTTAAAGGAAACAAGAAACCAACTCAAGTCACATTTCCTCTGTGACACAAGTGTCACCGGAATCGCCCAGACCCAGGACACTCTGGTCCCTGCTGACGGCCATTGGGGTCAGGTCACAGGTCACCTAGCGCTTGGTTCTCTGCTATTTCGGCAAATTCCTGGGTATTGTGAGATTACGGTATTTATTGTACTATTATGTTGAGCACCAATACGTCAAATTAGAGCCTGTGAATTTTAGAAATTTTAAAACTTTTTTTAAAAAAGCTAAACATCCTTTAACCATTTGCAGTGTCATTTTATCTCCCTGGTTCTAGTTTGCTGGCGTTTGTCTAGTCGTAGCCGCGGGGCATTCCGGCGTCCCTGCCACGGCGTGTCTGCCACGTGCAACGCTCACGGGCCTCTGCTCTTCCCCAAACGCCACCACGCTGGTCACTGTTCTTTGCAATCAGACGCCACCGAGTGAATCTCATGACACTTGCTACACTGATCAGGACCAGCTAGTCTGCACGGCCCAGCGCACAACTGAGCACCCAGGGCCCCGGTTCTGAAACTAAGAAGTTCACGGTGGTGATGGCGGAGCATTGAAGTGGGCGCGGGTCCCGTTGGAGCACCCCGGGGCCGGCACCTTCGCAGAGTAAGTACCGCAAGTGATCGCTAACGTCTGCAAACCTGCCCACCTTCTCGGATGGGAAGTAGATGAGTAGATTCATTGTGTACACATCTCAGATGATTTATCACTGGTGGACCCCACAACCTTGGCGATCCATGACAGAGCATCTCCCAGGTGACAACCTGTGTCCTGTGTGCAGAAGCGGGAGCGGCGCCCATCCTGACGTGCCGGAATGGGACAGGTGGGGCGGCTCAGGACACGGAATGGACCGGTCTGCCTGGATCAGGAACGTGACCCCGTGAACACCCCGTCAGGCTGAGGGACACGTCTCTCGGGCTGGAGACAAGAGCAGAACTACTTCTGGTTCGTCTGAGCAGGGAATCTTCACTGGCAGAGACAGGAAAGAAACGATCGCTCCGGCCACCTGTCTCTTCTGAGCTATTTCGCTCTAACGTGTGAGACTGTCACAGACTGAGGTCTCCGCGCACGCCTGGGTGGCACGTCCCAGTGTCTGAGAGCTCGTCTCCTCGTCCGCAGCCAAAGCAGTCGGGAGAGACCGCAAGCACCAGCGATTTTCACCCAGAAATCGCAGTGTCAATAAACAGAAAAAGTGCCCGACACCTTCCTGCAAATCATTTAAAAATTTCCGGTCGACGTTTATTCTTCTTTCCTCTGCGTGTGAAGGAAAAGGGAAAGCTGTTGTCTCCTTAACTTGTCTTTATTTGTTCTTACATCATCGTGAATGACTGATTCCCAAGATTTTACCCCCAGCCTTCTCCATTTCCTCCTGACTCTTGAAAATGCGGACAAAATATCAATAAATATTCTAATAAAACTCTCAGAATTCTGCCAAGCACAGCACGATCATTACTTTTCCATTTTCCCCTCTTTTATACGCCCCTGCGAAGGATTCGCGTCCCGTTTCTTTGAGAAACAGCGAGTGCCGCGTAAAGGGCCCGAGTAGCAAACGCCCCGTGTCTGCCAGGCCTGTTCCCAGCTCCGTGTAACTTCCTGTAGCCGAGCTTCGGGATGGGACCACGTGTCAGGACGTTCCTACAGACACGGTCACTGGAGTGTCACGTGTTCCCGAGCATTTGACCCCAAAGCCGCGGCACCTGCCGTCTGGCATTTCTGTCTTTACGAGGCCTTCAGGGTGGACGTTGCATGTGTGATTCTTGAAACTGACTTTCATTCACAGCCGTCTGCCCTCAGCAAAACTCACGTAATGGTCCATTTCTTTGTTATGCTTTCTACAAGGATGCAATTTTCTTCTAAAGGGTTAGGACGCTTTCTCATCTGCGAGTTTAAATGGTCAAGCCTCGTGTTCCGAAACAAAATAGTGCAGGCTCAGGTCCCTCTTCCAAGTGTCCCCCTTCCGGACGGTCCCTCGCACGTCCAGAGACGCAAACCTGAGTTCACGACATCATGTCACCACGTCACCAAGCAGTGCTCTGTAGGTGCAGGGCCGCCATGCAGCTCTCAAAAGCAAAAGGCTGTATTTCAAACGTCCACTCTCACACACAGCACATTCATCCTGACCTCCTGCCTGCCCTGGCCTCGCCCCAGCCTTAGCGGAGGAAGACCACGCAGTGCTTTTGGAAACGCGCCTGCCGTGGGCACGGAACGGGGCTGCCACGCTCCCAGGACCAGAGGGCTGAGCGTCTGCAGCAGGACAGCCTGTGCCCAGCTCAGCGGGAGTTGGCAGACTCGCGTCTGTGAGTCCAGCATTTGCTCTGGTGCTGGCATTTCTACCGGGCGAACACTGACATCCCTTCCCGTTTCAGGAAGGTCGTCGGAGGCTGCGGAGTGAGTGCCACGCGGCTGCCTCCGTCCCGAGGAAAGGTAGACGCCGCAGCCGTTACATGTCTGGCCCAAGCGCGCAGTTCGGGCCCTAATTACCTTTTGGAAAATACCTTAAGCTGTGTTTAGGGCGAGGGAAGGATCATTTCATGCTGCCACAGCAAATCATAATTAATTTTCAAAAAATTCTGAATAGGGCTAAAATATTGCTTGAAAAGTCCAGAGGCTGCCTTTGGGGTTTCCATTGGAGTCGAAGACTATCCTGTACCTGCCACGGCGCGGGCCCCTAGAAAAGAGCCGCTCACGGCTGCAGATGTGAGGCGGCTTCGTGCCACGGCCGGGCAGAGGCCTGGCTTGTGAGCAGGGGCTGCCGGGCCCAGAGAGCTGCCAGGGCACTCCGGGGAGAGGCTGTTTGACCAGAATCAGCGCCACTCTGCACCCCTGTGGCAGATGGAGAAGGCTCTGGCTGGGCGACGGGGCGGGAGGGGAGGCCGTCCTCAGGTTGGCAGGGACACCTGGGACGTCCTTTGCATCCCGCCTTCCGCATCCCGCCGTGGTCCGGAGCTGCGCATGCACCGTGACGCCACAGAAAGGCCGTGTGGTCCCCACCTGCACTGACGGAGGACGGCAGTGAGTGTCAGGGGAGGACTCGGAGCCCCGTGCAGCTCACCTGTGCCCAGAGCTTCCCACCTGCGCAACCTGTCTGGGCCGCTGCGTAGGCAACGAACGCCCACAGGTATCACCTGACTGCGCTGCAAACACCGACAAGCGACTCGTCTGTTAGCACAGGTAAGATGAAGCAAAGGCCTGGAGGAAAGGGAAAGAGCCTGTTTGTTCAACTAAAATTGCACCTGAGGATGAGCACAGCCAAAAATTGCTCTTAAGAATGAAAGATGCGATCGTCTGATCTGCACAAGTTATAAGAAGTCATAAAATCCAAGCAGAAGAAATAACTCACTTTGACTTCCCTGCGAACACGAATTCCACCTGTGCCAGCTCCCTGGGCCGTCCCCCACCCTCGCCGCTGCCTCCCCAGGGCAACCATCTGCCTCTGCCGTTGTCTTTCCCCCATCTTCCCTCTAGCCACGTCTCGCTGGCCTTCGAGGGGTGCGGCCGGCACCCCAGGGAGAGAAGAGGGGAAGGCTTTGCTGGCCTCGCCCTCTCCCTGGGCAGACGGAGCCGAGGACGGGCACAAACCCAGCGCTATGCTCTGCAGGTTGGAGGCCCGACCGTCCCCTCCCACACTGGAGACCCCACTTGCGACTGATGCTACAGGCACAGAAATAAGCAAAGCCACGTGGCCGACACCCAGAAACCTCACTCTGTACGGAGAAGCCAAATGCCATTACAGTAGGAAAAGAAAAACCGCTTAGTGTCATTAATCCACACGTTTTTGGGTGGTGGGAACACTCCAGTTCCCCGTCTCCACCTCCCAGGGGACCACACGAGGCCCAGGGCAGAGCTTGCAGGTCCACACCTGCGGAACCTGCTGTGTCCCGGCTGCCCAGAGAGGGGCGTGTGCAGACGGACAGCAGCCCAGTCCTGAAGGACGAGGACAGAGTCGCGGGAAGCCCGGGGAGGACGGCCCAGGAGGGGAGCAGCCAGCAGGACCCTGAGGGACCACAGCACAACCGCAAGTGGCCCTGCAGCCGTACAGGGCCCAGGAGGCCGAGACAGAGCAGGTGGCCGCTGCAAAACACCAACCGGGGTGTGACCAGGGTGCCAAGGCAGAGTGACAGGGAGATCTGCAGGGAGAAGGTGCGGTTTGATGCCTTATTTAGAGTTTCTACCGCACAAGCTTTAGGCTTCTCTCTAGAAGATGCGACTGTCCTACAAGGAAACTTACATAATAAAGTACAGATCTTCAGAAGCCAAAACAATGGCTCCAATCTCAACATGTAACCCCGTAGGCCAGGCCTTCGTCTCTCATTCAAAGGGCAAAGTGCTGGCCTCCGGGGATCCAACGACCATTTGCGGTCAACTGGGGTGAGCTAGAAAACCTGCTAACACCCCTCATGTGACAGGGACACACATTTGGCAGCAAATAACCGCCCCCCAATGGTGAATTATGTGTGAGAAGATTATCAGCTTTACATGGAAAATAAAAGACCTTTGTTAGACAAAACATAGAAAAGTAACCTCAAATGCAAACTGTGCCTTTTAAGAAGAAAAGGAATCAGCCCGTGTGGGACTAGAAGAATCTGCCTGCCCAGTTGTTGCTATTATTTTGGAAATAGGTTTCTCCCATTTCCCAGAAGAGAAATCTATTTATTCCTGTTACCAAGAACAGCCTCTATCCCGGAGTTATTTTAAGACCTACTTGTTTCTTTCCTAATAAGGATAATCATCTCCAAATAATCAAACTGATTAGGTATTCACGAACAGCACACTCCCAAACATCTACGATCACGGAATCAGTCGAGCTTTGGGTGGTTTGCATAACGCGGCTCTGACGCCTGAGAAATCTTGGTTTCATCTGGGCTGTGGGTGAGGCGTTCACGTCTTTGGCGTGCCAGCCTAATCGTCCGTCCTCCCCCTGCGTCAGCAGACGGGAGCCTGGCTCTGCGGCTCTGAGTGCACTGCTCGACATCGGAGAGGACAGCAGCGTCATTTCACGTTTGTCCACATCAGGGACCGTCTGTTCCCGCCAGATAAACGACCAATTCAGTCTCTAGTCAAGAACCCTGGTCGAGGACTCTCTGCCTTGATTTCACCACAAGAAGACTTTCCCACCGAGTGCAAACACAAGAGGTGACAGAAGTCACCTTTTGTCATCGTCTCTTTTACCAACGAAGAGTAAAGCTTGCTCATTAAACATCACATTTCTGTTACCTGTGCAAAGACAGCGAGAACAGAGCAGCTTGGCGGAAAAGTAATGCCGCTTTGTATAACCAAAAATAAGTTAAGCATTTTGGACCCTTTAAGAAGCATGCTGGTGGCAAAGGACAGATTGTTTGACATTTAGATGCCATTATGAAGCCCAGTGAAAACCAGCAAACATCTATCTATCTATCTCCTGCGGGTTTTCCATGCAACAAGGCAAGCTCGTCATATCTTTGCAGGAAACATGTTACCCACCAGTGTTGAACTCTGACCTCAGAGGCAAGAGCGGACACAGGTGATGGGACAGAGGGTTCCCTGCCGGCAGGAGGCTCACGGAGCTGGTGACTCAGCTACGAATCCAGCACCTCGAGGACACGGCAGACCCTTCCCTAGGGATCCGCACGGTATCAGTGTCTGCACTGTTAGGGTCCCCCCCACTCCCCGCACACCCCCGGCGCAGAGAGAAGCCTGGCTCTTGAGCAAAAGCAAGTTGATCACGCACACAAAGAAACACTGCAGAGACAGGGCAATGTATGTAACCTTAACGTTTGTACCCCCATAATATGCTGAAATAAAAAAAAATAAATTGCAATAAATTGCAAAAGCTTGATTTGAAAACTGAAAAAAAAAAAAAGAAATAAAGAAACACTGCAATGAAAATAACACCTTGGAGAGATTCCTCAAACCTGCCCCAAAGGAAGACACGGGTGGCGTCCCGCTGGGAAGGGGACAAGCACATCCCAGGACAAGCAGAGGGACCCAGGGGCCACTTGGCCTCGGTGCTGGTGGAGAAGTCGTGTTTTGCTTCCCCGGAACCTGTTCCGCCGTCTCTGCCTCCTCCGTGTCAGGTGTTTTCGTTCCAGATGTTGGACAGACACAGAGATGTAGGGATGAAGAAGTTAAATAATGGATAGTCTGGTCGTCCTATCTTTGCTTATAAGCAGAATTATATCTTTACCTTTCGAAATGTAAACCCCCTTTATCAGCGATAGTACGAATGACGCAGGGACCGCAAGTTCTCTGCCAGGGAACTTGTCCAGACTCGGAGTGAGACCAAGGACAAAAACCACGCTCAGTGAATACGTTACAGGGTGACGTTCGTGATCTCTGAGACGTTGGCTAAATATTCACAACCTTGAGATGTCTCATCCACAAAGCGGATCAAAACTGAATTACAACAGCAAGTGGCTCTGAAGCGTCTGACCGATGGCGTCCAAGTCACCCCATGATGCCAGAGCTCTGCCTCTACCCACCCGATGGCCCAACGGGAACTGAGCTGGGACCTCTCGTGCTGCGTCCGCCAGGGCTCTGCACCCGGGCAGCCGTTTCTAATCCACGTGAATTCCTACAAGGATGGCGGTCCCGTGACAGTCCCTAGGTTCAACTGCTAAGGAATCACTTTTGGTGTATTGCTTTTTGATGAAAGAGAACATCTCTGGACCATCTTTTTGTGAGTGCTTTTTGCAATCATTATAGATTTAAACTCACTGCTTCTGTTTAGCTTCAAACAGAGCTCTTTGCAGTTGAACTCACTGGATACATAGATTGAGATCATGTTTTATTAAAATGTCAAAGAACGACATTTAAATTATTGCTTTCTTTTAGGTAGAATACATAAAGGATCCTTTTGGCTGTGTGTTTCAGAAACATGAGGCTCTGCTACGGTAATTATCTGATTTTAGCGTGGCATTTTTCCTTCTCTTCCATATCTGATCTCACACTTAGTGGCTTCAGGACTTTGCCAGAGACAAGTGACAGCAACCTGGGGAGCTCCCTGAGCGTTTTACCTGGGGGACCCTCTTGGTTTGTGCTGAGCTCAAGGTCCCAACCACGCCCTCTGCTAAGTGGAGCTGGATAAACTCGTTTTCCCTCTAGATCTGCAGCAAGTCTCATGATGGGGCAGCCGGTGTCCACCCCAGCCCGCCGGCCGGTCCACTCACCCTGCAGCTGGCGGCCCTTGTACAAGTCCCTGGCTCTGGCCGGGTGCGCCCGGGCTGTGTTGTCGCATTTCGGCTGCTCGTACCTGAGGGGGAGAAGAGAAAACACCTGGTTGGAGACCTTGATACAGGTATTGTCTTTCATGTGTCTGCGCCAGTCCCTGACCCCAGCACGGCAGGTGGCTCCGGTGTGACAACACCCGGGACTTGATTCACTGGAGCTTGGTCTAGTGGGCTGATTTCTCACGGCCACAGGGAGAACGTGCTGAGACTCCTGCCCTGTGGGCGGGTCCCACTCTGGGTGCTGGTCCCGTAGCCGACCTCACACCCGCCGTGGCTGCCGGCGCCAGCACCTCCACCTGCCGTTCACGATTTTATGGAAAGTGCGGGCAGAGCAGGGGAGGGGAGGAGACGTGAGAGCCAGAAACGTGGGTGTGAAGGAGGCAGCGGGCCGGCCACTCGCCCCAGGAAGGATACGGCATCACGGCAAGAACCTCAGAAGGTGAGGCTGACACGCTGCTCTAGGACTCGCTCGTTCTCAGTACAATTCACGAAGCTGTGAAAAAGTTTGTCTCAGTCAGTGCTTAAAGAAAAATCTCCTTCTGGTCCCGGCATCGACAGAAAACTGCAGAGAAGCCCGGCTGTAGGGGGCTGACGTCCCAGCAGGCAGGTGGCCGTGGAGGTGGGAGCAGGCACCCGCGGGGCTGCAGGGATGACGTGGGAAGTGGCACCTCAGACCCAAGTCAGGAGCGGCCAGTTGTGCCCTGGTCCCTCCCCCTGGACAGGTGCCTGCCGTGCTCCGGACACTGGGGGTGCCGGGAGGGCCCGCCCCGTCCAGGGAGGACACAGACAACCAAAACAGAGCGTGTGGCGGCCGTGAGAACCGGCCGCCCAGAGCCCGGACTTCAACCAGGATGGTCAGCCCAGGGACCCAGCGTCTGCAAGCCGGGGTCCGTCACCGCGGCTTTCTCTGAACGTCGAGCTTCTCAGGAGCTAGTCCCAGACGAGGACTGGGCAGGTGCACTCCTGGGAGTCGGGGTGTCCTCGGACAGCATCCCCGGCCCCTTTCTGTGGAATCCCACTCCCGGGACGCGTCCCCCAGCCGTCCTCCCGCCCCTCCACTGGCTCTGCAGCCCCCGCGCTGCGCCGTCCGGCAGCTCCCCTCGCCACCTGCCCGCTGGCCTTTCTCTCCCAGGCGCGCCCTCCCTCCCTCCACAGGAGCATCCTTCCTGAGGCTCTCCCGGGGCCAGCCCCACCCCCGTGGCAGGTGATGTCCTGGGGGTAGCGCAGTGCCTGGCCAACGCCATCACGTCCCGGAGCACAGGTGCCATCCAGGGCCTAGAAAGAGACTTCGTGAAAAGTGCAAATGACATGCGTATCCATCGCTTAGTTCCAATTTACTAGACAGGACATCTGGTGCTACGTTTTCCATTCTCGAGACACTTTGGTAGGATAATGGTCTCTGGTTCCTTCCAAACTGCTGCAAAAGGCATTAATTCATCCTTCTTCCTGGCTGAGTAGTACTCCGTGGTGTAAATACACTACATTTTGTTAATCCAGTCATGAATCGATGGGCACTTGGATTCCACATCTTTGTGATTGTGAATTGTGCTGCAGTAAACATTCAAGTGCAGGTGTCTTTTTGATGAAATGACTTCTTTTCCTTTGAGTAGATACCCAGTAGTGGGATTGCTGAACGAAATATTAAGCCTACTTTTAGTTCTTTGAGAAATTTCCACACTGTTTTCTGTAGGGGTTGTTCTAATTTGCAGTTCCACCAACAGCGTATAAATGTCCCCTTTTCTTTGCATCCATACCAGCATCTATTGTTTTTAGACTTTTTAATAAAAGCCATTCTAATAGGAGTACGGTGATAGATATCTCATTATGATTTTAATTTGCATTTCCCTAATGATTAGCAACATTGAACATTTTTTTATATGTTTATTGGCCATTTGTCTATCTTCTTTTGAAAAAACTTCTGTTTGTATCTTTTGCCCACTTTTTAGTGGGGGTGGTGAGATCACAGCATCTTTTATCCCCATTCTGAACCTTCTAACTTTGAAGCAACATGGAAGCTGGGTACAATGAATGGATGGCCACTCTGGTTTCGTTCCAAGCTTGGAGATGTCCTAAGAATCCTATCGCTGATGCTAACATAAACATATATATTTAGGTAACAGCCTTCTGCTCCCTTAAAAGGGTGGCGTGAAATGCCCGTGCCTTGCAGAAACGGCAATCTCAAGAAACAGTGTCCATGCCTTTGACATCTCAAATTTAAAAAATAATTAAATTCAGCTTTGACATCCATCACCCTGCTTTTCAGTAGTGTTTATTTTAACTTATTGGGTAAGGAAGAAAAAAAAGCAAACAAACATCCCTTGTTGGTGTTGCCCATACATAGCAGGCTGTCTGTCAGGGAGAAACGCAATCCCACGCCCATGCGGCCATGTGTACACACCAAGGGGATGGAGGCTGCCCTGACACGAGGTGGGAACAGATGGCAGGTGGACAGTCAAGGGGAAATCTCTCTCTCTTCTGGGCACTAATATAGTTGCTGGCAACCAGCCTGGTCCCCATTGGATCCTATTCCAGCCGTTCCAGCTGTTCCAGGTGTTCCAGCCGTTCCAGCCATCCCCCCAGGTGAGTCAGTGCCCAGCTGAAACGTGCCCCTTTGCCCTGCCTTCACACCTACCATAGGTGCCTGGACTCCGTCCTGCAGGGGATCTGCACCCCGTGGCCAAGACATTATCGATCCCAACAACAAAAGCCAGGAGGACTAGGAGGCGTGAAGCCTCTGACCCCCCACCCCATGTGTGTCCAGAAGACATTTCCTGCCAGAGACTCTGCACCTGGGGGGGAGGGGCTCTCTCTGCCGCAGGCAGGCAGCGCGGGGGTGTCTGCGCTCCCTGAGTAGCGTGCCTCGATTCCCCTGCCTGGCGGCACGAGGAGAAGGGAGTGGCTGACAAAGGATGGTGCATTTTGCTTTCATAGCTTCTTCCTGTTGTTGAATTTTTGAGTTTTTCTTCTCCATCAAGAAATGCTGAGGATGACTGAGGAAAATGCTTTGCCTGCCTACCCAGGTATAAATCAACGCTGTGATGTATCTCCCTGGAACTGCCTATTTCAGAAAGTCACATAAAGGCCACCCGGGGCGTTCACATGGCGATGCGGGAGACTGTCCTCGACTCTGCTGCTCCGTCACTGCAGAAACCATGGGAAGCAGGGCTGGGGCCTCACAACTCACCAGCTACGGCCCGAGGCTGATGATTCGACTGGTCCCCCAGCCTCCCTGTCCACCCAGAGGAGGAGTTGAAGCCACTTCCCTTTTCCTGCCAGTGACAGGGTTAGCCGTGGGCACATGGCCCAATTCTAGCCAATGATCCGTGAATTCAATCTGCCAGGGGACTTCCAGGGAAGGTATTTTGGGCTCCTCAGAAAGAAAGAGATGGGTTCCTGCATCCTCTGAGCACTGTGCCATCCAGGTGAGACATCCAGACCCGTTGCAGCCATCTTGTGACCAAGAGGGGAACCTGCCTGAGGGCCGAGCCTGGGCAGCTTCACCAGAGGACAGCACAGCCCAAAACTGAGCTTGCCCCCCACACAGGAGCCTCCCAGAGAGGTACCTGTCTGGTTGTTGACACCCATTTGTCAGGCTTCTCGTTTCGGTACTTACAACTGAAAGCTTCCTAGTCGACAGACCACACCTCCTGCTCCAACCGCCTGGATTCCGGCGCTGGGACCTCCACTGCACAGGTGGCATCCGCTTGCTCTGGCTGGGCTGTCCTGCAGACGTCCCCCTCTCTCCCCGGATTCCAGCGTCAGCACTGCAGGGTCACCTGCCGTCCCGTTTATGGCACGTCCCTGTCCCACGGTCCCGCTCCCTCCACAGCCTGCGTCACCCACAACACACTCACTCTCACTTGGCTCAGCTGTGGGTGTTTTACTCACTGTCTGTTTCCTCCTACCAGAACTTGAGCCCCCTGGCATTTTGTCTGCTTGGGTCACTGGCATGTCCTCAGCGGCTGGCACAGTGCCTGGAACACTGGGGACATTCAAACGCTGATTTAACAACAGTGAATGAATAGACATGAGCGGCTTTGCAGAGCTGCCGAGAGGCTGCATTGCTTCTTCTTCGCTGAACAGTCCCCGCGGGGACCCGGGAGTGTCCACGTTCCCAGTCCTGACGTTCGGCTCTGCCGTCTGTCTCTGGCTTTTCTCCGCTGTGTCCCTGGGCCCCGCCTGCCCCCAAGAGTGCCCCTCCTCCGTTCAGGTGCACCAGACTCCCCCCAGGACTCCACGCCCCTGCCCTCTGCTCAGACCCCCGTCTGGCTGTGACCAGCTCCAACATCTTGGCCTCGGAGGGTCCCGGCCCTGAAGCAGCCCCTTGATGCGCCCACTGTAGACTCGATGTATGTTTGTCTCTCACCTGTTTAATTGTTTGCACGAGTAAGGAGACCCTGCCGGTGGCTGTCCCCTTCTGCTTTTCTAACAAAATCAAGACTTTGTTGGACACAGAACCTGCTCTGCGTGGCCGTGGACCCCACGCCAGCCCTGGGTGCTGGAGAGAGGAAACGATGGGCCCTCCTGGTGCCTCACGGTCCAGGCCGGGCCACGTGTGGGCAACCGGTGACATTCCAGCCAGTTAGAGGGAGGAGGAGGCCACTGCAGGCGGGCGGGGAAGGTTTTTCTTGCTATCAAAAGAGAAACAGCCTTTTTCTTCTAAAATATGTTGTTGCAGCTATACATATGATACTTCTAGAAGCTGCAGCATGGACAAGCTGCAAGGTACACCACGAAGTCGGAGACAGCAGAGCAGGAAGGAAAAAACAGCTCATTGCAATCAAGTCTTTGAGCCGCTGAAATCGTCCGGAAGGTTCCGTCCCCACCCCGTACAGTGTGTGAGCTCCCAAGTCCTGAGACAAGGCATGTTTGAGGATTCTGTCATCCACGAGGGAAAGCCGTCCAGCTGTGGAAATTTTTCCTGATCTGACACCCCCACACAGAAAATAAACCCCAGGGGAGACTAGACCTCGTCTGTCCCGGTGTTTGAATGTCACTGACAATCAGTCTTTGTGCTCAACATGAATGAACAATGACAAGGATAAAAATACAGCAGGAGTCTGAGGAGGCTTCTCCCCGGGGTTTAGTTTAATGCTCTTTCCTGAAACTGCAAGAAGAGAGAGTTACTCCCTCCTCTAGGCAAAAGTAGGGAAAATGAGAACTTGATGCTTTTCTTTCTGCCGTGAAGCCGGATGAAGTCCGGGAAGGATGAGATGGGGATAGATGGATCAGAGGAGAGGGGTTGTCACGTTTCTAGTGGATGGTTCTGTAAACGTGTTTTCAGGTTCTTTAGGGATAACATGGCAAGTGCCGATCTCATCATCCGGGGCCAGTTTGAGCAGTTCTGGGCCTGACAGCGTGAGGATTTTGGTTGGCCGGTGCAGGCGGGCGTCTGCCAGGACTCTTCTCCCCTGCCGGGAGATGCAGCGGGGGCAGGGCTGGGCGGCAGCGGGTATGAGTGGAGCTGGGGTGCAAACGCCCCCTCAAACCCACAGCAAACAAGCAGCGTTCTGAAATATGCAGAAACAACATTTCCAAGGAAGGTTTCTTAGAAAACAGTTCGCCCTATAGACATATGCACAGGGACCAAAAAAAAAAAAAAAATTCTCAAACCAAAACCTTGAAAAGATTTATGTTCTCTCTAAGTGGCGCAGAGCACACTTGTCTGAAATGAGCCCCTGTGTCAGCCCCGCGGAAGCCAAACCGCAGCCGCTGGCCCCGGTGCCCTGCTTGGAACCTGCTCCCTGCAGCCTCCCGTGCAGGGTGCGGCTCCAAAGCCCGAGGCCCTTGCAGGTCGCTGGGGCGGGTGGCTCTGGCCAGGGGTCAGCCCCCCCGGCGGGGCCACTGAGGTTCCCAGTCAGGGCTCCTGAGGTCATCGGCTCTGCCGCACCGGCCAGGCCGGGCGGGTGGACTCGATCTCAGTGAAGCAAGTGTCAGTTCTCCAAATCTGCCCAGATGTTCCCGCCTCTAAAGGCCCGGTGGTTACTCTTGAAGAAATCAGGGAAATAATTTGGGAAGTGTCACATGCCCACGCCAAGGCACTAAGGGTGAGGCCAGAGGCTACATCTGATAATATGTGAGAGACAGTATTTTCATATATCTGTAAACTATTTTTATATGAATCTAGGAAAAGCCAAAGGCAAATTCATATAACAAAGAGCTGCAAAAACGTCTCCACTGGTTGCACTACGTCCACGGACAAATCACTCATTCTTCAGCTGCTGTGGTGAAATTATTTGCTTTGCTCAAACTCACACAAAGCATCGGTGAACAAGCCGAGTTCGTGTCCAGACCCTCGGAGACCAGGACGGCCCGTCCCTCCCCCGCGGCGACAGGTTCCGGGCACGCGTGTCTGTGTGAAGCCGTCCTGAGCCGTTCAGCTCAACGTGAGCCCTTTGCCAAAGCCCGAGCCCAGCGAGCTGCGCGGAGGCACCCCTCCTCCCTTCCCAGTCCCGGCCCGGCCGGACACCCAGTGTCTCAGAGCCCATCCCGCCGGCGAGGATGACAGCGCCGCCCGCGGAGGCCAGCCCACCACTCTCCCGCGTCTCTCGGCCAGTGTTTAGCGACCAGTGGAGAAATGGCATCCTCTAGTTTCCGACAGCCAAAGCCACCAGTGTTCCCAGGTGGTCCCTGCACAGGAACCGAGGACGTGGCCGGCTCTAGGGTAGCCGCCACCGGGACGCGCAGCCTGACCAGCCCGCGCAGCCTGACCAGCCCGACCCGGCCGGGAGGGGCCGGCACCAGGGATGAGGGGGCTGTGGGGGGGGCGGGGCAGGGGAACAGGGGCTGCATTCCCATTGCTCACTTCCCATCCTCCCCGCCGCCCCTGGGACGCACTTACCTGGTGGACGTGCCGGGGATGGGGCGTCCCGTGTCCACCAGGACGCACCAGCAGTACCCCGTGGACGGGTGGCACTGCACTGGCTTATAGAGCCCGCCGTGGGCGCACTCCGGGATGACCACATTGTCGTTCTTGGGCTGCTTGGCTTCCTCGAGGGCGGACTGGTGCTCCTGGTCGCAGGACGATGCTGGTGGGAAGGAGACAAAAGCCAGGTCAGCCGAGCCCAGGGGCGTCTCAAGCACAGAGCTCGCGGAAAGGTGAGACGGGGGGGGGGGCGGGGGGCGCTCAGGACTGGACAGGGGTAGGGTGTGGCCACCCAGGGGCACGGAGAGGCAGGAGCACGCGGGGTCCACGTCCCGGTTGGTCCAAGGTGCTCCCGCAATCGCTGACCCGCCCCCGGTGTCTGTGGAGTTGATGGACGCTCTTTCCTGAGCGCACAGTGACTCTCGGTGGGCGCGGTAGTCACCGTGGACAGGTGATGCTCGGGTGCACTGGGTGCCCCAGGCCGGAGCCAGACCTGAGGCTGGGAACCTTGTCTTCTCTGGGCTCCAGAGCCACATGCCAAAGGGGGCAGGAGCCGAGCACCCCAGGGTGGGGCTTGTCTAGTCTCGGGGGAGCCCCGGTGCCCCCTCTGCTCACACGTCAGCCCCCACCGCCCACGCCCGCCTGTGATCGCGAGCAGCGACAACGCCACGCGCCCACCTGGCTGTATCTGAGCAGAACAGGTTCTCAACGTATCCAAGCTGCTCAGCCCAAAACAGTGAAATTTCCACTGCAGTGTTTCTGAAACAAGCTTCGCCACTGGGAATCAGTAAAGAGTAATAGTATTCTATTAATATTATTATTATGGGGCATTCTTACTCAGGTCTGTGAGCCAGGCATTGAGCTCCATGAATACTGAAACTCATTCACATAAAAATAAAACAATGACTTTTAAAAATGTCAGTACCATGCATTGCAATGTATAAAGGTTTACCTCGTTTTATGTTAATAAACTTGGTTTCTCCTTAATTTTTAAACATGTCTACGTATATCCATCTTCTGCCCCAAATAGCTAAGCCACGAAGACTTCAGCACGTGTGTGCACTAGCAGACACACGCGGACACACACACACAGGCCTGACCGACCGCAGCGTCCAGGCGGAATGGCCGCGGGGACAGCCCCTCCGTGAATCCGAGAGCGCACACGCGTGAGAGCAATGGCAGGGCCAGGCTCCCAGGATGTCTCTCCCGAATCGGAAGTGACTTTCGCTAAGTTGTGCTCTAAGGCTGCTTGAAACTGACCCACGACAGCCATGGGGTCTGAGGACGTAAAGGCGACACCAAGCAGGTGGGACTCATGAGGGAGCTGAGGGTGCCTCTGCTTCAAGACCACCCGGCCGGCGCCGGTCGCTGCAGGCATGGCGTGGGGGAGCAGCAGTGCCCGGCGCAGGGACCATGCGGGATTGACGAGGTCGTCCGCGTCCTGGTGTAGCAACCGTGCTCTGCACCTGCCAGCCACCACCGTCACCGTATTCCCGACGCTGAGAGGACTCCTGGCCTAGAACAGGCTCTCAGCAAATTTCTTTTGAGATAATAAATCACAGTAAAAATACCAATTGTTAGAAAGCCACCTGCATTTCAGCTTCTCAGTGATTCTATTTACAAAGCAAGGATGATGACATATGTCATTCTATGATGAGTTCATCACTGACCGTATCACCAAAAGCTGCTGTTAGAGTTTTTAAAAGCATATAATTTTGTATGTTCACTGGAGAAATACAAAAATAAATGTTGGTGTTTAGATTCTTCCCTATTACCTATTCCCAGATGACTAGCAGTCATCCTCCCACTCTGCCCCCCACCCCCGCGCTCAGCCCGTTGCAATAGCGGCTGGTGACGGCTAACGCTGTCACTGCTTCTGTCCAGACAGACACCTGCAGGATAATCTCAGACAGATGCCAAGCGTCACTCAAATGCCACAGCCGGTGCTCAAATGGGTTTAACGAACAAGAGAGAAGAAGCATTTGGTCATCAACCGACATTTCGTATCAATCGTGCCTCGTAAGTTCCGCACGTTCTTTCGTACACTCTAGATTTTGCTTAGTAAATGCACAGCACGTAAATAAGACCCACCCCTGAGTTAATACGGTTCTCTTAAAGAGGATTTTGCCCCAACTATAACTAGGAAACCAGTATGAAATTAAAATGACAATGATTCATATTTCTTTCTTAGCTTTTCAATAATTTACTTTATATCAAGTGCATAGACTAAAAAGGCATTGAGCTAAATGCTGTCTGGGGTTGTCACTTTGTAGAAATCCTCCAAGCTATTGGGGGGTCACTAAGGGAGCCCCCCGGGCAGCCCCGGCCCCTGCTGGCGGCAGCTGCAAAACTCACCGCTCACTGACATGGTCACCGGGTGCTTGTTCAGAAATGTTATTAGCGCACAGAGTTTATGGTGTGATTATCTGGCCACAAACCATCCTTCATGCTCTGTCCAGGGACACACTGTATCTATAGAAACAGTTGTGGAAAATTCTTACAGTATCACTCTTGAGGGTTCCATGTCCCAGTGGAAGGCTTATCATGAAATAATATCGCATAAACCAAAAACCTCTTTAAAAATTTTGCTGAGCATGTTATAAAATACCAAAGCTCTTATGGCAGAGCCAGATAGCATCCCGTATCTGTCTGCATAAACGCTGGGGCTGTGAGGGCCGCTAGCTCACGCAAGTCCATCTGATACACCGGCCTCTGCATGAGGAATTCAAGCTAACTGGAGAAATTCAAATTACGTTTTCTTCTAGCAAAGCGGCAAAGAAGGTGAGGGTCCCGCAACAGGCCTCAGAGACACGGGGAGGGCGCCGGCCTGCCAATCACCCTGTGAGTTATGAGCTTTCACACCCATTTTTTAAAGAAAGCTCACCTTTGTAAAGTTGGTGGGATGTCCATTAAATAAAATAAAATACTAGTCTATTTCCTGAACAAGTATTAGATGTTTGCGACTTATAATCGGTCTGACAGTTTGTCCAAAGAATACAGCCAGAAGGAATTTAGATTATAACAAACAGCTGCCAGTCTGCATTTATGAACTTAAAAAGTATTCAATGCTTTTCGTATTTACCACAGGCTACCTGTGTTTTCAGGAAGATGATTCCCTGAGCATTTTGTGGGGAGCAATGACAGATCGCATCCATGCTAAAGAGAAATATCTCTGGATCTGGCCACATTTCAAGAAATTCTTTGCTGCGTGTGTGAGTTTTTCTGGCCAGCACATCTCCTCGAGAGCTTTGCATTAACATTTAGGGAGTTGTTCACCCTCCAACAGGCAGAGGATCCTGAGACGCTTCTGAACCACAGACGTAGCTGAAGCTGCTCCCATGGCGACTGTCCCCAAGCCAGTGCCGATGGAATTCACAGACACCGGTGGCCTTGCTGGGCCCAGCGCCACTTCTGCTTGCCACCGGGTGTTCTGTGAGCCCCTGAGTTACCTGGGCCCTTGCAAAGACACCTCTCCTAGCCCTAGATTTGCCACCATGGGTCTGTCCTTCTGTCTGTCATTGGGGAGGTCACCAAGCTGCTGGCCGGATGCTACCGTTTGAGTTGCTAAGGAACTCTGTGTCCCGTCTCTCCATTTCCATCTCCTCTTGGCACAATAGACCTCCCCAGACACACCTGTTTGCAAAGAACTGCATAAAACTGTCCCTCAGGAGCAGCCATCACCTTGAGTTGTTCAGAAACCGCTACCAGAGTGGACGGGGTGCCGCACGCCACCCCAGTAGGTCTTAACTGTAAAGTAAATGGACACTAAGTACAATGTCCACTGTATTTATATTGATTCATATCTACCTTACGCTGGGGGATTCTAATTTCTCTCTACCTCCATCTTCTTTTTCATTCCATGTTGAGCATGAAGAGGCAATTAAGCAAATATAATTTTCAAAGCCAATACGTTTTTATTTAAGTCTGAGGTCATCTTTCCAAAAATATGGCAGGTGCACAGTTGAAACAGGGAAGAAGAAACAGGGTGAGGATAGAGTGATGTCTCAGCTCAACCCCAGAACGGCCAGCCAGACAGACTCCTGCGGTCTGAACATCTTTGCAGGTGGAGCCCTGGGAACGAGCTCTCTGTGCCCTGACAAAAGGGATCGGGGGGCTGCTCCATCCACCCCGTGAGGATACTGTTTATGAACCCGAGGTGGACCCTCAGCAGACATCAGTCTGCCAGTTTCTTGATCTTGGACTTCTAGTCTCTAGAACTGTGGGAAGTAAATTTCTGTGGTTTATAAACCACCCCATCTACGGTGTTTTATTAAGACAATATCAAACCTGTCTCGCTGCTTCATAAGCTGGTCGGGACTTGCTGATGGAATGACACACGAGTGTGTTTGCAAAGGGACTAACGTGTCCTGAAAAACCGAGGGGACTATTTCAGATACTACACACAGCACCCGATAGCGCTTAGACACTGCAATGGCCTTATACCCTCGATGCAGAGGTTTTCAGCTACAGTAAAATCATCAATCTTTTGAAAAGAATATTTATTTGTACATTTTACTACAGTGAACTATTTCATTAATCAAATGGCAAAACTCTCAGAAAGCCAGGAATAGAGGAGAACCTTTATCCGACAAAGTGTATATATTTTTTTAAAAGCCTAACTAACATCATGGTTAATGGCAAAAGCCCGAACGCTTTCACTTTGAAATTGGAAATATACCACTTATTTTTATAATTATTCTGAAGATCCTACAAAGACACACACTTGGGAGAAAGAAACAAAATATCCATTATGTGGGAAATGCAGAGACACAGCGTAGTGTGTGCGTATAGTATGTGATCGCACACGTGAACTGCAGGAGATGAGCAGGTGACACACAGCCACCACGGATGAATCGCAAGACCGTTATACTGACCCGAAAAACAGAGGGACACCTAGCATATTATTCCATCTGTGTGAAACTCGAGGGTGGGCGGGAGAGACACCTGGTGATTGGGATCAAACAGCAGCTGCTTCCACGAGCGAGGAGGCATCGACCAGCACGCGCACGGGGCGGCTCTCGGGGGAAGGACGGGCCCCCACCCTCTCTGGGGTGAGTCACCTGGGCAGGTGCACTGGCCACGCCCACCTCACTGCACACTGCCGCCCACTGCATCCCCCTGTGTAAATATTCTCAGCAAACACAGTCAGTGCCTAAAGAAGAGTCTTACAGAGTCCTCTCAATAAGTGTGAAACAGGAATTCTAAGAGATGAGAAAATATTTGTCACGTTTTCATTGGTAATTTTTTTTTCCTCCTTTTTGGTATGACTTATAAGGGGTGGTATCTCAGATTCAGTGATCCGCAAAAATACATGTGAAGGTATTTCTGAGCACTTTCCCTTCCCAGGAAATAATGCTCATTTTTTTTTTCTTTTTTAATTTTTTTCCAAGAGAACTCAGTGTTCTACCGTATGAACACTCTATTAAACAAAGAAGTTTTACCCCGAAACGTGGTATAAAGAAGAAGACGTGAGAATCGGCAACCACGGCCAAGTTTGGCTTTATACAAGCAAGTTTAGCTTTGTTTACAGCAACACTCCGGGCCGAGAAGTTCTGCCTGTGTTGGCGAGCGGAGGGTTCACTGTGACGCGTGGATCCGGCCGCCAGATGCGTCAGACCTGAGCACGTCCTTGTCCCCAAGGGCTGGGAGGTGCATCTGTGTGAAGCTACGCGTAAGAGTCTCTCTCTCGGAGGCGGTTTTCACGTCCGGTTTGAATTTGCTCTGGACGCAGTCTCGCCGGCGTCTGCGAGCCTTTGCCTCCGCCACCCGAGCCGTGTCACCGTTGCCTGGCCTGACCCTGGTGTCTGCAGGCCTGCTGCGCTGCTCTGATGCGCGTGGACGCGTTTGTTTGCCTGCGGTGGCCACTGCCAAGTCCCAGTTACCGTGGCGACCACAACCCGGTCCTGGGCACGGGACCCTCCTGCCTGCAGCCCATGTACTCGCCCCTCTTCCACTCAGGTCACGGACGTCCCTACTTCCAGGAATAAACACATGGCGTTGGCCCACACCCCTGCCCCCTCCCCCGCGGTTTTGCGGTTCTCCCAGAAGAGGCTGGGCGCTCCTCCCCAGGCCTGCGACTTTGGGCCCAGACATGTGAACTGACTGTGGCTGCCGCGGTATTTAGACCTGACCCGAGCCAGGGCTCAGCCTTCCTCGTGTGCCGGAATCTGCCTTCTTGTGCCT
>CAUYPO010130312.1:0-12915 GCA_963574435.1 Cheirogaleus major
CTGAGAGATTGCCACAGCTCTGTCTATGAAGTAGCCTGCTTGCTGTTGGTTTAATAAATTTTGCTTCTGTTTCCAACTTAAGGCTGGCACTTGAATTTTTTCATGCCCATAGCCAAGAACCCTCTTGGCCTTCAGGCCAGATCCCCATTTTGAGATCCACTTTCCTGTGTCAAAAGCAACATGATCTAAAAGAAAAATAAAGCAGGGGAAAAGAATGGGAGTGTTTGGGGAGGGTTTCAAGTTAAACTAGAATAGTCAGGGAAGGCCTCAGTAAGATGTCTTTGATTAAAGAAAAGAAGATGAGCGAACTAGGCATACATATGGTTGGAAGAAGAGGATTCCAAGCAGAAGAAACCACCAGTGCAAAGGCCTTGAGAGAGAAAATGTCTAGTGTATGTCAGAGGCATAGCCAGTGCAGCAGGAACAGAGTAATGGGGAGAAAAGTATGTAATGAGGGTCTAGATCATGCAGGGCTTTATAAGGCTATTGTAATTACTTGGGTTTTACTTGATATGGGATGCATTGGAGGGAGAATTTTGAGGAGAAGAGTAACATAGTTTGATTTACTAATTAACAGGATCACTCTGACTGCTGTATTGAGAATAGACTGAAAGACAGCAAGTGTGGAAGCAGAGAGATCAATAATGAAGATATTATAATAATCAAGGTGAGAAATTGTCAATGCTTAAAGCAGGGAGGTAACACTAGAGTTGGGGAAAAGTAGATTAGGTTTTCTTGTCCATCTCCCCATCAAATTCTGTATCATTTCTGAAAGGCCTTGATGAATAACCAAGAATAGTTTTACAATAACATGTCTCTTACAATACAAAAGTCTCACTGCCATTTAAATACTTGATCTTTTTAATCTCCATATTATAAAATCTTAGTCTTTTCTCAGGTGTCAGCTTCATAATTAAACAGTGCATCAATGGTCCACTTTCTAAACATTAATAGCACATTTGTTTGCCAACAGCCATTCAGAAAGTCAGAAGATTCAAAATAGTTTTGTGAAGCTGCTAATAGGTAAGGATGGACATTGAAAGCGCTGCCAGGACCATCTCTGAGTTAAGGTAAGGCTAAATGAAAAGAAGAGGTACTAGAGTGCAATTACTTCACTGGTTTCCTTTAAAATGCAGCACACTTGGATCTCCATTATCTCACTAAATTAATTATGGGCCTTGGATTATCATCACTCTAGGAACTATAATAAAGGGCAGCTTGTCATGTATTAGTCTAATCCTAGATTACATTTCAAGTCAATAATATTAGGGAACCATCAGAAAGGGCATTAATGCCATAAACAAACCAGTAATTCAGATCATCTAATTCACGTGGTCTCTTTCAGGAAAACTCTAGTACAAGTTGCTCTGCTAGGTTAATTGTGGTAGAAGAAAGGGGAGGAAAAGGAATAAGGAAATGTTTCTCCTCTGATATTAGCTGGATGATCCATGTTTAGGATAGCTGGAAGAAAAGTCAGGCTAGAAAAGTCACTCCCATGCCAGTGCAAAAAGTACTTTTTACAAAAAGGTCAAAAATTAGCAACCCATGGTCATATGTGGGCTGAAAGCACATTGTGTTTGTCTCAAATATCAATATAAAATTCAAGAGATTTCACATTAAAAATATGGTTATTTGCATCTCTTGAAATATTGAAAAAGCAACTAACACAGCCATATTTCCACATGACGAAAAATGTAGAGATAAGTAATGGCTGCCCCAATTAAGCAGGTCACATTCCTTCCAATTAGCCAATTGCCACCCCTAAACTTGGATAGACAAGCAGTCCTAGTTCAGTTTCAGATTGGAAACCAGAGATCTTAGTTTTAGTTCAGTCTTTTCCATTAACCATGATAATGTTGGGGGGGACAAGTTAGCTACTCTTGGCCTCAGTTCCTCCATTTGAAAAAGAATAGGATGGGCATAAATCCCTCTCTCACCTATTCTACCTTCCTAGAAAGTGCTAACAAGTGCACAGTCACATACCAAGGGAGAGGAAAAGGATTACTCGACAAATGGTGCCAGAGATTAGCCGTTTAGAAAAAAAAGCCAACTGAGATACAGATTTTATAGCATGTGCAAATTCAACTCAAGATGGAAAAGAATGTGCATAGTATTAATAAAAATTCATACCAAAACCAGAATAATTGAAAGGCCTTATCTCATGGTAAAGAATTCTGTAAACTTAAAAACAATGGAAGAAATTATAAAGGAAAATATTGGGAAACTTTCTACATGAAAAAGAAAAACCAATATACATTGAAATACTAACAAACTTAAAATGCAAATATAAATTGAGACAAATACAACAAAGAAAAAAGGTCTACATCCTACCGCCCAATTTGACAGCATCTCTCTCTCTCAGTACTTGACAAAAGAGGAGGGCTGGGAGGCGTTTAAATTCATGGCCCTGGTCAACCACAAGACTTCTCCATAATCAAGTTAGAGTGTTGTTGCTGAAGGCCTGAGTAATTACCCAATAGCATCAACTCTTTAAATTAACCCAGTGGGATAGGCAGAACAGGGGTTATTAATCTAATTTTGTAGATGAGAAAACTGAGGCATACAGAAGCTAAGCAAGTTTGTGAAGGCACAGCAAGTGATAAATGTTAAAACCAATTCAGGAACCAAGCTGGGGGTTTTACCACAGTTGAGTCACCTGTGAAATGAGGAGATTGGATTAGATACCTGGTTATCAAAGTGCAGTCCCCAGAGAAGCAGGACCAGCCACCCATGGGAACTTGTTGAAATGCAAAGTCCCTACTCAGATCCAGGGAATCCTGACCTCTGGAATGGGGACCAGCAATCTGTGTTCTAACAAACCTCCAAGTGATTCCTATGCGCAGTCGAGTTTGGAGAACCACTGGGTTACATGATTTCTAAGGTCTCTTTCAGACCTAAAACATTTACATGAATATCTGAGATGATATTCATCTCCAAGGCATTTTGCACAAAACCATGTTGTCTTCTTAACCTGAGACTAAAAGGTACAAAAAAATTGATTGGAGTTGGTGTTAGTGGGAGGAAAAACAACCCTTTCTCTTTGGTGGAATTTATTTATTGTGTTTGTTAAAAGTACCTGTCCGAAGTCATTTACATAGACATATTGATAATCAGAAACGAGGCTTTCTTCTTTGGGTCTCCATGGAGAGAGGAGCTACGTATGAGCCCGGCTCCTAGAAGCAATCTGGAGGTGGGTGGCAAGGAAGAGAGGACCTATCAATCATCTCTTCTCAACAGATGAGTTTAGACTTCAAGTCCTCCAGGACCAGGTGGAGAAACTTGCTGGATGGTACAGCAAGGAGCTATTGTTGACTTTTCCTGAGCCCTCCTCTACTTACCTAGACCTTGGCCACATTAAAGCGCCAGCTCAAGACTAGCATGGAATCTGTTAGCCTGGCACTGTGCTCTTGCCCGGGGTTGCAGCCACCCAGACTTTCAGTCACAGGCAAGGTGCTACTCAGCCACCTTTGCCTAATCCTGGTTACCCAGCCATAGGGGCAGCCACCTCAGCCACAGCCCATCGCTTTCATCCCAGGAGCAGCCGCTGTTGCCACCTTCGTTTTTTGCTCTCACCTGTGCCATTGCTTTCCAACCATAGCTACTGAGCACATCTGCTGAAAGCAACATAAAACCGGCTCTGTTTGCCCAACCAGAAGCAGCCAGCGTGAAGGACAAAGGGGAGAAGGGAAAAGTGGAGATGTCAAAGGGAATGCTGAAGACGGTAACCTGGATGCTGAGGGGGTAGCTATTAATAATAAAGAGACCAAGAGGAGGGATTAGGTGAGGAGGTGGCCAGAGACAGAGGCCAAAATGGTGCCAGAAAGAGAATACAGTGCTGAGAGACTGCACATCATCTTTCACGGTCCGGGCTCTATCGGGCCTCCTGTGGGGGAATGAGGACAGTTGACCACTTGGCCTCACAGCTAATGATGAAGAAAATAAAGGCACTGATGCTGTAAAGGCAAAAGACCCTCAAGCTGATGCCCAGGAGGCTGTTTTGTGCCAGGAGGCTGTGTCA
The DNA here is from genome assembly GCA_963574435.1 of Cheirogaleus major. NCBI lineage: Eukaryota > Metazoa > Chordata > Mammalia > Primates > Cheirogaleidae > Cheirogaleus > Cheirogaleus major. Next base: position 4,019 of record CAUYPO010130312.1, read on the forward strand.
CAGGCAGCGGAAGCTGCAACAAAAAAGAGGGCCCGTCATGTTGTTGAGGACAGGAAGAAAGAAAAAACTGTTGAAGAGAGGCAAATTTCTCAAACTCATGAAGCTTCTCAAGAAGGATGCAGCAATTCAACTGGAGCATCTGCAAACTTCTCTCATCACTTGCCTAATGCAGTTAAGAAGCAACTTAATGCTCTCAGAAAACTCCCCATAAAATAGACAAAAATACAATCTGAACTTCACAAAGCAATCCCTGATACTGAGAGAAAATATGGGTATCTCTATGAACCTCTGTTTGGTAAGAGATACAAAATCTTCAATGAAATTTATGAGCCTACAGAAGATGAAAATAAATAGAAACTAAGTGCTGAGAAGACAGTTGCTAAGGAAATAAAAGAAGACAAAAATTGAAGAGAAAAAGTCTGAAGGTAAAGGATACCCTAAAGGAATTCTTCATTTTGGGGTGGAAAGTTTGTAAGAATACAGAGTTGCTCAGAAATGTGGTGAGAAACATGATGAACCAATTTTAGAGCACCTGAAAGATATTTGGCTCAAGTTCTCAGATGCTGGTGAGCCAATGAGTTTCACAGTAGAATTTCTCCTTGAACCCAGTGAATATTTCTCAAATGAGGTGTTAACTAAAACATATATAATGAGGTCACACCCAGATGATTCTGATCCCTTCTTTGTTCATAGGCCACAGGTTATAGGCTGCACTGGGTGCCAAATATATTGGAAGAAAAGGAAAAATTTCACCCAAATGCATTAAGCAATAGGAAAGCAAAGGAAATGGAACTTTCCAGAACAGTGTACAAAAAAACTTTAAATGATTCATTCTCCAATTACTTTTGTACTCCTAAGATTCCTGAGTTTGGAATACTAAGTAGAGTTATTAAAGCTAAAAATCTTATAGATCTTCATTTGGGGTTCTTTTTCCATCAGCATCTGGTCCCAAAGCCAGGGCAAAGCACATAGGATGATGACGACTGTGCAACAAAGAAGAAGAACCAGGTGAGAAGAAAGGGAAGAAAAAAAATTAACCAAAGTGAAAGAGAAACCCTACTCTGCAGAGTGCAAGCTGCAGTTAGCTGGTTGTGTTATATATCGTTAAAAAAAATAGTCTAGACATAACTATGAGTTGCTTACAGCTTCATTTTTAAGATTTTTCTGGGTAGCTAAATAAGAAACTTTTTAAGGTTTTTAAAACCAGTGCTTTTTTTTCTTAGAATTTCAATGGTCTCCACTTTTGTGCCAGATAAAGAATTTTGCATCCTATGTACTTCCATAGTTTGGTTCTTATGAAGCACTTTTGTCATAGCTGTAAGACTACAGCTATAAAACATCAGAATACTTAACAGAGCAAGAGTTGTTTAGAAAAACCTTCCTGAGAAACCAACTTGTTTTCAAACAAGCTTTCATGACCTGTGCCTTCATATGTAGTAGAAATGTAGTCTCTTTTACTAACTAAACAATGCATTTTTAACCTATGTGTGGTTAAGAGTCCCCAGTAAGACCATATTCCATAACAATTAGCTTGTTTGGGGATTTCTGTATTGACTGTTAAATTAAAAGAAACTTAATCACAGTCAGGTGGTTAATTACTGGGGCGTTTACAAAGTTTTCATCATGTACTTTATCATGAAGTATGTTTAAACTATTAACAAAGCAGTTTTGTATCACCCTACCTTCTAACAATGTTACCTTTTCACCTTCTGGTAAGCCTGTATCAGACTATTTTGTTGGAGCCTAAAATATCAAGGATTAAAGATGCTGTAGAACAGTGTTTTTCAAAGTGTGGCTCCCAACATGGTGATCTAGGACTGCCAGGAGGCCACATGGTGCAACTGAGCCCAAGATTGGATTTTGGCTTAAAACAACAATAGAATAAGCTTTCACCTAAGGTAGGACCAACCTTAATTCACTGGCTTGAAAGTGTTGCAGATAAACTGACCAGCATAGCAAAGATTGGACTAAGAAGTAAACTAGAACTCACTGGGGCCTGAGCCACATACTTCTCTGTCAGTAAAAAGATCGGCTAGTGGTAGTGGAGAAAAGTGTAAGGCACAAAGCTAGTTGCAGAAGAATACAGATACTTTGCTGCCATTTATGTAAAGTTTTAAAACATGTAAAAAATAATATATATTTTGGGATATAACATATTTAACAAGACATGTTATTCCAGCAAACATAGGCAAAGTAAAGATGTGCACGGGAATGAAACACCAAAGTCATGATACTGGTTACTACTTGAGGAAAGGATGCACAGAGTTTCAATTCTATTTGTATTTCTTAAGCTAAGGAGTGATTACATGGGCACTGAGGAGGTTCATATTAATATTGCTATAGTTTTATGTATGACTTTAAGTAGTAAATGGGCATAATATCTAGAATCTAGATGAAAAAATGGTGGAAGGGGTAGCTGATCAGAGAAAGGGAAGGTGGTCTTGTTTCTATATTTAAGCTTATTTAGATACCATCTGATTGACATTAATAACTTCCCTCATATGTTATTATAGCATAATTCATAATCTCTCTTACATTAGCCTCCCTACATGGTGAGTTCCTCGCTGGTTGGAACCTCAAAAAGTATTTTTCATCTATCTTAAACTACCAAATACCTCCAGAGATTGGCCTGAGGCAAAGCTGTGAAAACAAGATAGCACTTGGATCCCCAGCTCCTTTGCCTCTTTTTCCAGTGTTCTCCTCTTCATTCTCAGGCAGTGACTTCTGTCCTCCTCCCCAACCTCACTATTTCCAGACGCCTAATAATCAGGGTTACTAACTGTTACTCTACTCCACATACAGACCTGCCTTCCCTAGGAGCTCCCTATGCTCCAGATCTTTTCTTTATTCCTCTACTCCTTGCCACCTTTCAAAATTTCTGTTCTACTTCCTCAAGACTCTTCCTTGAAATAATATCTGGTTAATGACACTAACTTTCATGTAGGTTGCGACACCATGATAGCTTACAGTCTCTGAAAGGTCCTATGAAATTACAGTAAAATGGGGAATTTCAGACACTATGGCAAGGTAGGGGAAGAAGACATTAACTCATACCATGTAACAAGACAGCAAGTTGGCTTACATGTGAACTCTCTGACATCCAAAGTTAACCACAAAACAAACACATTTTAACACTTGTGTAATCCCCTGTAAATCTTATATACACTGGACCCATTTTTTTTTTGAGTCAGAGTCTCACTCTGTTGCCTGGGCTAGAGTGCCATGCTGTCAGCCTAGCTCACAGCAACCTCAAACTCCTGGGCTCAAGCAATCCTCCTGCCTCAGCCTCCCGAGTAGCTGGGACTACAGGCATGTGCCACCACGCCTGGATAATTTTTTCTATATAATTTTTAGTTGTTTGGCTAATTTCTTTCTATTTTTAGTAGAGACGGGGTCTCACTCTTGCTCAGGCTGGGCTTGAACTCCTGATCTCGAGCGATCCTCCCACCTCGGCCTCCCAGAGTGCTAAGAGGACCCATTTTAATTATTGTTAAATCAAGACATGTTTTTCCTATGAAGTTACCCCCTCAATCTAAAGATAGTTATACCCTCAGCCAACTAGAGATGTGTTGGTCTAAGGAAAATACCAACACTCTACAGAAATTCAAAACTCAACCTTAATCTCACTAATCCACTGGGGACTCACCTAACTCATAAACATGATCCTACAAATTAACATTTGGTTTTGCACTTTGTAGAATTAACCAATGCAGAGAAAACAAGTTGTTTTCAGTCATCTAATAAATGTTTGAGTATTTACTATGTTCCAGGCACCATTCTAGGTGTTTGGGTAAATATCAGTGGAAACAGACAATAATTCCTGTCCTTGTGGCATCTACCTCTTAGTGGTGAGGTGGTGGTAGTAGGGATAGAGATAATAAAAACAAAGATAAAATTAAACAGAAGTTTCAAGTGCTAAGAATGAAATAAAACAGGGTAGTGATATGATAGTGATTGGGGTATAGGTGGGTAATAGCTTCAGCTAAGGTGGTCAGGGACAATTCCCTGTGAGTACCCTTTGACTCAAACCTAAATACTAAGAAGGAGGCAGCCCTGGGACAATCTGGGAGGAAGACCCATGAAAATGACTAAAAACATAAAAATGAAGGTGAAAACTTGTAGTCATATAGTTCTAGTAATTTCTTCTATACAGAGGGCAAGCATTTACTGATTGAAGGTAGACAAAAGGACCAAATCAGAATTCTGTTTCCTCTAAAAGAACAGCATGCTTGGAAAATGAGAAGACACAAACCCAACTAATAATCCTTAATTCTGGTCATGTTCATTGCATATTATGTTTAATATTCACAAAAATCCTCTTGGGCAGTAACTATTATCCTTGTTTAAAGGATGAAACTGAGAATCAAACAACTTACCCTGAGCCACAGAGCTATTAATAACAGCCAACTTCCTATTTTAGAGCTCAACACAAGAATAGTGTATGTCAGTGTAAGTAAAATCTCACTTTATGGTTCCAGGGGTGGAACTGGAAACCAGTTTGCTTCCTCCTTATCAAGCAGACCTTTATATATAGACACAGACATGGTTATGGGTCAAATAAAAGCAAGCTTAAGATCTTGTCCCATCTTCTGCAACTAAGCAAAATTGGGGGAGGAGAAGAGAGAATCCCTAGTCGAGAAGGGGAGTTAAGAATCATAGTTTCTTACCAACCTGGAAAAATAAAACTGAACTATATACAAAATAGCAGAGTGATTATCTCTGGATAGTGAGATTAAAGGTGATTTTTATTTTCTTAATTCAGGCTCTGCCTCTTACTGGCTGTTACTAAACTCTCTGTTTCGGTTTCCTAATTTGCAAAAGATAGATAATAACAGTACCAACATGATAGGGTTGTTGCAAAGAGTAAATGCTTAAAATAGTATCTAATCTATAATGAGCACTTAATATTAAGTAATTAGTAGTAATTTAGTAATAAATGATGATTATCATTCTCTCAATATAATTTTAATTTGCATTGAGTTTGAGCATGTATCCATATGTTTAAAAGCCATTTGTCTATCCATGCCATTTGCTCATTTTTCTATTGGCTTATTAAGCTTGTGGATTTGTATGAGAAGGATATGTGTGATTTTTTTTGCTTTCCTGTTTTGGCTTATCTGGTTTTTCAATCTGCTGTACAAAGAACATGTGTTACTTTTATAAAGATAAAAAGTGTGGATACATAATCTTGTTGGAAAAATCTTTGGGGGCCTTAGCAGAACTTTTCTTTACCCTACTCATTTTTAAATGCACCACACAACCCATTCTGCTAACTCTGCCACCATCTCAGTGATCCTTTGTTTGGGAGGCAAAAGGACCTACTTTACAGGACAAAGGGCAAACTCCTCAGTGAAGCATTCATAGCCCTGTCTGCTTTAAAGACCCATCTGCCACTCTGCCCTATGCTCTAGCCATTTTATTGCCCCTGACAGGTACCACACATACCTCTGCTGTTATCCATGCTGCTTCCTTAACTTGTAGTGACCTCCCCCCAATCTCTACAATTAGTTGAACTCCTAATTTCAGGACCCAGCTGAAATGCCTCCTCTTGAGCATCTTTCCAGGCATCAATCCACCTTAGCTAATCATCCCTCCCACCTTAGCTAATCATTCTCCCCCCTGAGCTCCCATAGTGTTTTGTGCTCATCCCTGATATAGTGCTTGACACCTTGCATCATCACCATCCAAGAGTCCGTCTTCTCCTCTAGACTAGGATCTTGATAGAGCAAGCCATGTGTCTTAAACATCCATGCATCCCCAGCCCCTAACATAACTCCAGGCATATAGAAGTACTTAATACATACTCAGTGAATGACTTAATGACTAGGGTCTGGAGTATTTGTCCTGTAGCTTCAAGTGGACAGCCCAGCTCTTCATGACTTAGGAAGATACTTGTATGGTTTTTGTTTTTTTGTAAATGCAGTCTCCTCTAAAGTGAATAATGGTGGTCACATTGAAAGCTGTAAAGCAAGAATGGATGAACAGAGACAGAAAGGAGGTAAAGAAGGTAGAAATACTCTGATTTTGTATACACAATTCATCTACCTGGGAGTATATGTTTTTGCTAAGGGCGAATAAACGTAGCCCTGATGATAGCATTGCAGTAGGAAATGGGAGTACCCTGTTAGGCACCTTCCTCACCAGAGGACTTCTATCAAATCTCCTAGGTCTACCCTCTGGACACAGACAACATCACTTCTTTCCCTTCTCCCAAGGCTTGGGCTTCTTTTCCTAGCCAAAGATTCTCTGAGGTTATGAGCACATTTTAACAAGGGCCATGTGGAGACAATTTCCTGCCTTTACTGTCCTCCTCAGTCAGGGTAAGTTGCCTGTCTTTTGAGTCCAAGCCCTCCCTCCTCTGGAAAGCCTTTTGTGAGAAAAGCCTTCCGATTGTGATACCTCACTTGCCTGAGTCACTATATTACAGTGTAAAGATGAAAATCTTTTACATTGTCAATGTCCTCCAGCCAAGGACCACCAGGAACATACCTGTAGTTGAACAAGTTGGGTTTATTACTCACTGCATCAAGGGAAAACATACATCATATGGAACCACATGGCATCTCAGTAAAAGGATGGGTGATTTGGGGAAGCTTTGAAGGAAGTGAGGGTTTGCTCTAGATTAGATGCTGTCAGAAAGTAGGGGCAATTCTGATTTGTATTTCAATAAATGTTATCTATAGGAAGGCGAGATTAGAACCAGGATAAAGCTGTAATTTGTAAAGTACTGGTAGATGCTCATTTTAGCCAAGAAAGGCAAAGTTTAGTATTTTGTGACTTCGTTTCTGTCTCTGTTTAAATAAAATTATAAAGTGGCCTTGTTTTGTCTCTTTTTATCATGAACTCAAAGTGATCCTCTCTAATATTGGTGTTCTATGAAATTATGTCTAGTAGGAGAATGAGATGGCTTAGCTGTGAGTACCAGGCCAGCTCTGAAAGTTAGGCATTGCTTTTTTCCCCTCCATTCTTACATGCAGCCTTTTCCCCCAACTAGACTGTAAGACCCTTGTCACCAAACATGGTGGCACTTGCTTCTCCAACCTAGCAAGGTCTTGCATGACACGTTGCACGTAGGTGTTTAGTAAATATTTGCTGATAGAGTGGGAGTCAGGAGGACAGGCTGCTCTGAGTTTCACAGACCCTTGACTCATGGCCATTTACTTGTCTGGTTAATTAGCCTTCTGTTGTCAAGTCGCCCCTGAAGCTGCATGTACAAAAAACATGACTGTCTCAACTTCAGATTAAAGGTCAGAAGATATTGGTTCTAGTCCTGGCTCCTCCATTTAAGTAGTATGACCTTGGGCAAGCCAGTTAGATGTTCCTTGCCTTAGTTTCCCCATTTGAAAAAGAATGAGATTGGATTCAATATATAAAGGTCCTTTCCAGCTCTGAAATTTCAGGAGAATATGTTTTCTCTTGCATTTTTCTACCTGTATAGAAAGGGCTAAAGGTTATATGGCCACACCAGTAGAGAGGGGAAGAATTACTTCACAAATGGTTCTATAGGTGAGCTGTTTAAAACAAAAGTCAACTGAGATTTTAGTCTTACACTATAGATTAAGGAGCTAAATGTAAACATTCAGAAGACCTCCAAAAAGAAAATATAAAATAAAATGTATCTGGATGAGAAAAAATTTGCAAACTTAAAATGAAGTTAAACCCATGAAAAAGAAAATATTGCTAGATTTTTGCAACATGAAAATGAAAAACAACATACTTAACCAACTTAGTAGGCAAAATGAAACAGGGAAAATATTTTCAGCAAACAGTTAATATCCTAAATATAATCCTATCTTATTCCATCTATCTATCTCACTCAAATCTTGACTGAAGACAGGGAATGAACTCAGCAAGGGAGGAAGTACATAACTCTATTTAGCTGAAAAAAACTAATTCATCCAAAACCAAATTAGAGGATTCTCTGAAGGACTGATAGACTACACAGACATCCCTCAGTATCCGTGAGAAATTGGTTCCAGAGCCTCCTACAGATACCAAAATCTGTGAATGCTCAAATCCCTGACATAAAATGACATAGTGTTTGCATATAACCTACACTTATCCTACCATGTATCACACTTTAAATCATCTCCAGATCACATACAATACCTAATACAATGTAAATGCTACGTAAGTAGTTGTTATACTATATTGTTTAGGGAATAGTGACAAGAAAAAAAGTATGTACATGTTCAGTACAGATGCAATTTTTTTTCAAATATTTTTGATCTGTAGTTAGTTGAATCCACATGTGTAGAACCCATGGATACAGAGGGCTGACTATACTTTATAGCTTCTCTCCAATAATTCAAGAACAGGAAAAATTATTTTTAATGTAATAATATACATGTATAGAATTTCACAGCATAATAAGGGCTTCTACTCTCATTATCTTATTTGATTCTCAGAGCAAACTTGTGAGGTAGCTAGGTAGTCATTATCCTAACTTCACAGATGATAAAACTGAGGCGTAGAAATGAATAACTTTCCTTATATCATATTAGGAAACAAATGTTAAAGCCAACTCTTGACCTCAGATTGGGATTCTGCTTCAGTTTTGCTGTCTTTTTAGTGAGGATGTCTTTTGCAGCAACTTGGACAACTGGAGGCCATTATCCTAAGTGAAGTATCTCAGGAATGGAAAACCAAATAACACATGTTTTCACCTATAAGTGGGAGCTAAACTATGGTTATATAGGGACATACAGAATGCTATAATAGATATTGGAAATTCAGAAGGGTGGAGGGTGGGAGGAGGTTGAGGGATGAAAAAATTACCTATTGGGTACAATGTAAACTATTCAGGTGAGGGGTACACTAAAACCCCAAACTTCACCACTATACAATTCATCCATGTAACCAAAAACCACTTGTAACCCTGAAACTATTGAAATAAA
>CAUYPO010130313.1:0-12681 GCA_963574435.1 Cheirogaleus major
ATGAAACTAGAATCAGGCCCAGGAACCTGTAGACTTAGAAATGTCTCAAGTGATTCTAACTCAGGTTCTGTGAGATGACACTATGAGAAACAATGCAAGAGTGGGAAGAATCTCTTTATCCAATGTAACGTTTTGCTAAAACGAAGAAATGCCTCAAACTACAGACCTTTCTGAAGCAATAAGAAATCTTCCTTCATGGGTCTAAGAACCATAAACTTTTATAATTTCCTCCCAGGCATTTGCCTCAAATTCTCCTATTACCAACCCTATTCCCCTCTCCCTACTTTTTTTTTTTTTTTGGCTTCTCCTAAGTGAAGGCATTCACCAAGGCCTGATCCTTGGCTTTCTATTCTTATTGCAGCAAATACTCTATTCTTGGTTATGCTCACCCATTCTGCTTGTTTAAATTATTTGTTCTCTCATTTACTGAACAGATATTTATGAACACCCACTGAGTTCATGGGCAGTCTCCATTTCAACAATTCAAACAAATTAGTCAATCCAAATTTATCAAATGAGCTTTTCCTCTGCTTCTGCAGATGGCACCAGCATTCTCCCACTCGGGCCTCAAAATTTCATAGTACCTTTGATTCTCTCTTTGCCTTGGTCCCCTAATATGCAATTAGTCACCAATTCCTGTGGATTATACCTTTGAAATTTTCTTCACTCTCCCAATCTTTCTGTTCCCACTGCTACTACCTAGTCTAAGACCTCATTTGCTCATGCCTAGATTTCTAAAATAGTCTCCTTCACCCTTTCTTTCTCCTTATACTATGCACTATATAGAGTCCTGAAGTATGCATCCTGACATATTGTTTGCATTGTGAAAAGCTGTAGGTAGAGCAGAAGACACACTGTGTGCCCATGGTCCAAGTCAGTTACCATCTTTGGCTCAGCATCTTATCTATAAAATAAATATCACATCTCAAATATTGTGGGAATTAAATTAGGTAATATATGTGAAGTTGCTTTGTGAACTATGAATCACTAAACAAATATTATATGTGATAATCATAAGGCCATTTTGTCACATAGAAAGTGCCCCCACTATATTTTTCAGCAACTTCACCCTTATTTCCCTGGCTTTTGAGCTCTCAAGATATAATAGCCCTATCAAACCAAGCTAATTTCCTTCACACACCCAGTCTTAATCACATAGCTTAACAATTATATACCATTCTACATTGTTCCTTATGTGTACAACTCCCTGAAGGGACCAACCAACTGAGTCTGCACCTTCTTTTGTGTTTTTCACAGGGCCTAGCATAGACCTTCATTATTGTGGGTGTCATTATTTTTGATGCTGAATCTATAACAAAGAAATACTTAGTATAGCTTAAAAGTCATTCATTCCAAAAACTTGAACTATCTTTGGTCACTCGATCCAGCAGCCTGCAATGGACATGGCCTATGATCCTATCTACAAATGCAATATTCTTGATAAAACATGATGAGTTATGCATTGCTTTTTGAATGTCAATGCCAGCTTTAAAATTGAGTTTCTTAGTGTATTCTCAAAAGAGGCCTCAACATATAAAAATCAGATGACACTTACAATAATAACATTTAGCAATAATATTGAATTGGCTAAACTCTAATAGAAAATTGAATACTTTACTTTTCAAAAGAGCCCCACAATAACCCTCAAACATCTTGGCCTTTAAAAAATATAAACAATAGTATTTCAACTTATAGAAAAGATTATTAATATTTCTATATACATGTAGTGATTGGGCTATGAGACCAGAAGTACTTGATAAATATAGGAAGCCTTGATAAGTGAAAATGAACTTCACTGTTATCATCAGCTGAATTCCATGTGTTCTGAATTATAGTTCTGAATTCCATGTGTTCATTCACAGATTTTTCATGACAGTGAATCAAACAGAGTAATAATATATCCCTTCAACTGCCCACTTCTGTGCGAAGATGTGAACATGCAATTTTTCATTGGCTCCGTGAGTAATCAAGAAACAGCCTCTTCCAGCTGTCATTGTCTGGTGTTTTGAATGATTTTGGTTTGGAATTTCCTTTGTGACAGTTTCTAACAAGGGAAATAATGGATGTTAACCCTTGGCCAAAGAGGGGTAGGGAAACAACAAATCAGATCTATAACAAATTTTTTAAAAATAAGAACATATGTGATTTGAAAAATTTTGCTCATTTGTTTTTTTCTACATTCTGTATAATTTACATGTATTAATTTTCAAGTAAGAAAAAATACAAAAGTCAAGATGCTAAAAAAAGATATATTTTACTGCAAACAGTGATCACATTTTAGTTTTGCCTCATTAAAACACATTGCTCCCCATAATTCATAAAATACTTTAAAGTAAGGGAGATTTGACTTTTCTCTGCATTGATATTATACAGTTATAAATAGCATTTACTATTTCAGTATTTACTTTATGAAAAATGAGAATGTCTTCAATTGTCATTACTCTGAATATGATGAGTGTTTAATTTATATTGGCCAGTCATAAACTGTATATCTGAATATTATTCTGTATATAACAAATTTATAAGCCTTAATAGTTTTAATTCATTGTGCTATTAAATCGTCAACCAGAACTGCCAACACGTAAGTATGTTGATCAATTTAAAATTTATTTCCTGTGCCCTCCTCCATCCCCTGCTTGCTACCTGTTGGAGGAGAATCTATTAAGTATGAAGTGGTAAATTTATTGAAGCAAATGACCTGGACAGTTCCCATATCAGCTGTTTCCCCTTGAAAAATGGAATCACTAAATTCTTGCTCGAACAGTGGTCTCTAAGCAAAATCAATGGTGTAAAGGTCACTGGCCCATGGGACCTTGGTAATATTCAGCCTTTGCAATTAACAAGAGCCATGAGATGAAAGCACTTTAAAAAATATTTAGGTATTTCTATCATCACCAATAATGATGGTTAATTATTCAATATAGCTGCTCCTTGTAGAAATGGATGATGAGTGTTTTGTTTTCCCCTAATGTGGTCTTGAGATCTCTCTCTGGAGAGTGACTGTAAACTCTAGGCCTGCTCCAATGGGGGTCCAGGTGAGGTGGTTTTGGATGTTTACAGTGTGTTTTTCACAGGATACTTCTTTATCCTAGTGGATGGCTTAATGCCTGAGTGTCTGACCCATAACCAGGTATCTCTCTCACAGAAAATTTGTTTATGGAAGACACCCTTGTGGCTCTTGTCTGGCCTGTATCCAGTTTATTCCTACCAAAATAGCCACTGACTGGGAGGAGAGTTAGGGTTAGGTGTGTTGGTCAGGTGAAACAGAGAAGGCAGCACAACAAAACACATGAAATAACAGAAGCAGTTTTATTACTTACAGATTCCAAAGAAAAGAGGGCAGTTACACCTCTCAGGGCCAACTAGAAGGGTGGAACCATCCATGAGGCCTGAGCTCGACTAGTGGGGTGGAGAGCAGCAGAGAGAGAGAGAGGGACCTGAGAGTTGAAGCCTTTAGTGTGGGGTCCAAGGTGTGCAACCTGAGCAGGTTTTCTGGGGGGAGGCCTCATTGGTAGGTTTAAGGCAAGCAGGCACAAGTTTCATGGAGTCATGCTGTGAATGAGAGGGGGTCACTGTGACATACACACACAATCCATGTGGAATATAGGGGTCTGTGGGGTGAGGCAAGTAGGCTTTACTAGTTCTCCCACAGGGAAGTCGTCACCAGGAGGTGGCTGTATAAGGCAGATATCTGGATCAATCACATTAAGGAATTGGGAAAAGGTGGAGAACTGGAAACCGTGTCAAGGGCGACTGAGCCTTGCTCTGGTATAAGAAAGTCCAACATATTTAAAATGGATGCTGAGGCTACATAAAATCATAAAAATTCACTACAGTATGTTATAGGTATATAGATACAGATATAGACATAGGTCCTTCATAGATTTTCTGTTTAGCACTATCTGAACCAGATTAAAAGATCAGTGTTTAAATTTATAAATATCTATCATGGAAAAATATATTTCCTTGAGAATTTTGATATAAACAGCAAGAGAAACAACAGCATTCTCATAAAACTTCCTCCTTTGTGTCTTGAGTGGATTGTTGTAGACTGTAGAGTGCTGCATATTTAGTGGCTATAATTGATAAATCTATAAAGGAATAAAGCAAGTAATTTTAATCCTTTTGGAATGATTAGTTCTTAGTATCAATTTTACTATAAAAATAACCTTTTTTTTAACCCCATCTTTTTAGGCATCTCTTGAACAACACAAGTGCCAATTTTCCTTTTGGTTTCATACATCTTTTGTAAACAATAGCAGGTATGGATATAATATAATCCAATAGACACAGTCTAATCTTCAGTGTCTGTGTGTAAGGTGTAATGACAAGCCTTTTGCCACTTGTCATAAGTTTAATTTATAGAAACTGTAAAATCCTTGAGTCACCATTTTTCATTGCCTTACTCCTCTTACTGTGGTTATTTTAAAAATACAATTGTTCTTGAGACCTGCTGTTGCATTATCCTCAAGATCCATGCCATAGAACTGTGTTATAGGTTAAAAAGTATTATAATCAAATCTTGAGCATGATAATAAATTCCTCCCATGGAAGTTTAATATGAGTCTGCTCAGTGCCTTCAATGTGGCAGGTCTTCAGTAGGTGTTGAGTTACTGATAACTGACCACCACCAAATTCTATGCTAAGTAAGGCGGGATCTAGGGAGGCTTCAGTTAGCTGAAAAGCTGATTGGCACACATATCTGGGGCAGAAGTTACAAGACACAGTAAGTCTTAAGGAAGACAGCTGGAAAATCATTAATTGATAGTCTCCCACTTAAACATGACTTTCTAATAACCATATTGGGAAACCTTTTTTAAAAAAGTAATTACTCGCTGGATGCAGTGGCTCAAGCCTATAGTCCCAGCACTTTGGGCGGCTGAGGCAGGAGGGTTGCTTGAGGCTAGAAGTTTGAGACCAGCCTGGCAACATAGTGAGACCCTGTCTCTACAGAATATAAAATACATTGGCCAGGCATGGTGGTGCACGCCTGTAGTCCCAGCTCCTTGGGAGGCTGAGGCGGGAGGATTGACTGCGCCCAGGTGCTTGAGGTTGCGGTAAGGTATGATGATGCCGCTGCCCTCCAGCAGCCTGGGCGACAGAGCAAGACCCTGTTTCTAAAACAAACAATAAAAAGTAATTATTAATTGGATTTGATGATTTTTATTCCAAAGAACCTTCTACCATATCTGGAAACTCATTCCTAAGTCTAGAAGTTCTTTTTAAGGACTGTTTGTTCTGTGGTGGTGAAAATTGAGATTTTTTTATATCACCATACTATCTGATACAAAAGGAAAAAATAATATTTTAAAAATCATTCAGGCCAGAGTTGAAGAAGTGGTTGTGACTGTATGTGGCATGAATTAATAGTTATTGTTACATCCAAACCTAGTCTTTTCTTCAAGTCTGAATTTGACCTAATAACCCCTCAAGTCCATTAAGGCAACCTGATCTACATACTTGTAATGCACACACATTTAATGGACTTTTATAAAGTAAACTTTGGATTTGATGGAATACTTTTACTGATTTTTTTTCCTGGATGTATACAAACAATAAACTTTGACTCATAACATGAGCAAAGTTCCTCAAATAGTGAGATCTGGAGCTTCATTTGGTGCTACTCCTCAGAAGTGGTTCTTGCTAAAGGATGCATTTTTTTTCTTTAAAACACCATGTTCATGGTTATGGGTGCAGTGGCTCACCCCTGTACTCCCAGCACTTCGGGAGGCTGAGGTGGAAGGCTTGCTTGAGCCCAAGAATTTGAGGTTGCAATGAGCTATAGTGATGCCACTGCACTCTAAAGCAAGCAAACAAAATATCATGTTCATATTGGAGAAGCAACAAGTTAGATCACTTTTATATAAGTTTCTAAAGATTTGTATAACATTTAAATTTACATACTACTTGGTAAAGCTGTATTTATTAGTCACGAGATTGCTGTTTAACCAAAATGCCGATTTCCAACATTTAAAAGAGACACAGTATTTTATTCCTGGGTTTTAATAGACACCTAGTCTCTGAATGATTTCTGTCACACATAGAAATTTAGATATTTTATTAAGCCTGGATGTCATTGATTCCATAAAAGGTAATGTTAAAAGAATCAGTAACATGTGTTACTGAAGATTAGATACTTTGCATCTCACCAGAAAGGTGGAAGGAAACAACTGAGACACACAAAAAGGGGCTGGGGCTCTAATCATGGTGAGCAAGTCCTTTTTTTTAAAAGCTCTACCAAGGTTGCCCCACTACATGGCTTTTCAGTTAGCCCTAAAATAAAATGTAATATATATTTTTTTCTGTTCTTAGGTTTTATCTGCCAAGAAATGAATTGGACAAAATCCATAAACCAAAAACATGGGAAAATTTTCCAGATGACTTTGCCGTAGAAATTCAGTTTAGGGAGCTAAAAGCCTAGAGTTGTCTTGTAAGGCGGGTATCTGGTTATTGAGGACAGAATTATTGTCTCCCCCCCATCTCCTTAAACATTTGTATATATATTTTTAGCTAATTTCCTTACTGTAAATATGTTCTTGTAAAATACATTAAATATATACCAATAAAACATCAATGGCTGTTTTTTTTCTTTTTTGAAAGAACATACTTCACACAAAGTTTCCATCTTGTATTTAGATAAATTTGGAACGCAATACGCAGGAACATAAGGAATCATTTTGAAGAACTTTGAAATAGAACTCTTATATCAAAATAATTCAGATAATAAAAAATTGTGATCCCCAATACTCATTTACTTATACATTTTTGGACAAGTATTTATTTTCTGCTGTTTCACGTTTCTGATTTCCGAGATCTAATTTCTATTTTCTTCCTCTACTTGATTTACAAACTGTTAACAAAGAGATTTGCAGTGAAGACTAGGTTTTAAACCGAGAGGAGAGAAATGTTTCACACAAGCAGTCCCCCACCCCCTGAACACACACTTTTCTCTTGTTCCAAGCACTACACAGGTAACTTATGTGACAAGCTTCCTTTAATTACACCCAAGCACAGGGAGGAGGCTAAGAGGACAAGGAATCTTCAGTAACTTCTGCTTTTCTGTAACATTGTAAGTGAAGTCAAAGAAATATTTGTTCTTAAAGTAATCTAGATTTATTATTTTGAAATCCGCCACTCTTGCTCACAACCAACTTCACCTAGGCTTGGGGAAACACCGTGAAGGAAGGTCACCTTTTCATTATAAACTCCGATCAGTCCTGTGTCCACAGGAAATCAAAATCATTTTCTTTTTGGAATTGGGTGCTACTTTAGTCTAAGTACCTTTACTGCCACTCTATCTTCAAGCCATGATTGTCCTTGAAAAGAGTTCTATTTTGGCTTTATTGAAAGTATCCTTATTTGAATGCTTTTCCTTTTATTAACAAGGCTCTCAACAGTCTAGACCAAGGTGAATCCATCAGGAAATGAAAGGTAGCAACTCATAAAACAAGTGTCTCTGCTAGAACACAGAATGCTCATTCCTGAAAAACCTTGCGCTCTGCAGAAAAATAAATGCTCTGGGGCAGACAGCTCCAGTTAAGCAACTTTGTATCTGGCACACTAACCACTTGGACCACCCAGGTGAGCAGCTTGGATGTCTGGAGGTTTCCACAGAAGCTATTTTTTTTTAAATGAAGAAATACAACAATATTTTGGAGAAGGACTGAGGGTGCCAAAGTGGCACAGACAGGGGTAGGGCTCCAAGCCATGGTGGCACAGAAGGTGTCAACCTGCCAGGAGCCAAGAGCTCTGTAAGGCTGGCGGGTGGCCTGGCTGCAGGTGCTTTTTATTTTTTTCTAAATATCCTAAAAAAGTCACAACTGCCAGCGCAGCAGCCCAACTAAAGGCTTTTTCCTTTACTCCCCCTAATCTGGCTACCCTCGGTGGAAAAGATCACAGAACATGCTTTCAATTTCCTTCCATAATATTAATAATGCTATTCCCTGTCATTCATGTTACAGAAATGTGTGAGCAAAATGTAGATTGTATTATTTCATTTAAAATTCACACAGCAGTAATCTAGAGGACAGAGTACACAGTGGGCTTAGGTGAACAGGGGAAAAAATAGCTAGCTGGCTCAGTGAAGAGTGAGATATGTCTCTTTCTTTTCTTTTTTTTTTTCATGAAAGAAGTCATCTTGCATTATGTTTTCTTTGTTTTATGTAGAGTTGGTTTTTTAGTGAAATATACATGGTTAATAAATTACTAAATTGTCCCTAATTCTTTTTTTCTTTTCTTTTCTTTTTTGATTTCAATAGATTTACAAGGTACAAGTGTTTCCTTATTACGTGGATGAATTGTATAGTGGTGAAGTCGGGGCTTTTAGTGCACCCATACTCCAAATAGTATACATTGTACCTGACTGGTAGTTTTTGGATTCCTTAACCTCTTCCCACTCTACCCACTTCCAAGTCTCTAAAGTCCCCTATACCACCCCCTGTGACCATGTATACTCATCTTTCAGCTTCCAGTTATGAGTAATTATACATGCAGTATTTGTTTTGCCATTCCTGAGATATTTCAAATAAGGTTATGGCTTCCAGTTTCATCCAAGTTGGTGCAGGAGATATTATTTCATTCTTTTTTATGGCTGAATAGTATTCCATGGTATATATATGCCACAATTTCTTTATCCACTCATCAGTTGACGGGCACTTAGGTTGATTCCGTATCTTTGCAATTGTGAATTCTGCTTGCCATAAATATACAAGTGCATGAGTCCTTTTGATATAATGACTTCTTTTCCTTTGGGTAGATACCCAGTAGTGGGATTGCTGGATCAAAAGGTAGGTCTACTGTTACTTCTTTGAGGAACCTCCATACTGTTTTCCATAGATGTTGTACTAATTTACATTCCCACCAACAGTGAATAAGCCTTCCCTTTTCACCACATCCATGCCAACATTTGTTGTTTGTCTTTTTATTAAAGGCCATTCTGATGGGTAAAGTGGCATCTCATTGTGGTTTTAATTTGCATTTCCCTGATGATTAGAGATGTTGAGCACTTTTTCATATGTTTGTTCGTAATTTGTATATATTCTTACAAAAAATGTCTATGTATTTTTCTCACTTTTTAATGGGGTTGTTTTTTTCTTGCTGATTTGAGTTCCTTGTAGATTTTGCTATTAGTCCCTTGTTGGGTATATAGTTTGAGAATATTTTCTCTCATTCTGTAGGTTGTCTGTTTACCTCTGTGGATTATTTCCTTTGCTGTGCAGAAACTTTTTAGTTTGAGTCTCATTTATTTTTCATTTTGTTATATTTGCTTTTGGGGATCTTAGTCATAAATTCTTTGCCTAAGCCAATATCCAAGAGTTCTTCCTACATTTTTTCTAGAATTTTTATGGTGTCAGGTCTTACCTTTAAGTCTTTAATCCATCCTGAGTTAATTTTTGTGTATGGTGAGAGATAGGGATCCAGTTTCATTCTTCTGCATGTGGCTTTCTAATTTTCCCAGCACCATTTACTGAAATACGGCATCCTTTCCCCAGTGTATGTTTTTGTCTGCTTTGTTGAAAATCAGTTGGTTATACCTATATAGTTTTATTTCTGGGTTCTCTGTTCTGCTCCATTGATCTATGTGTCCATCTTTATACCGGTACTGTGCTGTTTTGGTTACTATAGCCTTGTAGTATAATTTAAAGGTGGGTAATATGATGTCTCCAGATTGATTTTTTCTGATTAGGATGGCTTTGGCTATTCAGGCTCTTTTTTGATTCCATATGAAATTTAGAATTGTTTTTTCTAGTTCTGTGAAAAATTACATTGGTATTTTGATGGTAATTGCACTGAATTTGTAAAACACTTTGGGTAGTATGAACATTTTAACAATATTGTTTCTTCTAATCCATGAAACATTTTTCCATTTATTTTTGTCATCAACAGTTTCTTTTATCAGTTTTGTAGTTCTCCTGTCACCTCCTTGGTTTAAGTAGATCTTGCACCTCAGTTAAGTAGATTCCTAGGTATTTTATTTTCTTTGCAGCTATTATAATAGTATTGAGTTCTTGATTCGACTTGAAGCTTGACTGTTATTAATGTATAGAAATGCTATTAATTTGTGTACACTGATTTTGTAACATGAGACTTTGCCACATTAATTTATCAATTCTAGGAGTCTTTTGGTGGAGGCTTAGGGTTTTCTAGCTATCAGATCATATAATTGGCAAACAGAGGTAGTTTGACCTCCTCTTTCCTGATTTGCGTGCCCTTTCTTTCTTTTTCATGCCTGATTACTCTGGCTAGAATGTCAGTATTATGTTGAATAGAATTGATGACAGTGGGCATCATCGTCTTGTTCCACTTCTTAGGGGGAATGTTTTCAACTTGGCCCTAATCAGTATAATGTTGGCTGTAGGTTTGTCATAGATGACTTTTATTATTTTGAGGTACGTTGTTTATATGCCTAGTTTGATGAGAGTTTTTATCATGAAGGGGTGCTAGATTTTATTGCATGCATTTTCTGTATCTATTAAGATGATTATATGATTTTTGTTTTTAATTCTGTTTATGTGGTGAATCACATTTATTGATTTGCATATGTTGAATGATCCTTGCATCCCTGGGGTGAAACCCACTTGATCATAGTGAATTATTATTTTATTTTTTGATGTTTGTTGCATTCAGTTTGCTTGGTATTTTTTGGTTTTGTTTTTGGTTTTTTTTGAGGAGTTTTGCTTCTATTTTCATGAGGAATATTGGTTTATAGTTTTCTTTTCTTCTTGTGTCCTTTCTGGGCTTTCGTATCAGCGTGATACTGGTTTCATAGAATGAGTTAGGGAAGATTCTCTCATTCTCAATGTTATGGAACAGTTTCAGTAGGATAGGTACCAGTTCTTCTTTGTAGGTCTATAGAACTCAGCTGTGAATATGCCTGGTCCTGGGCTCATTTTTTGTAGGGAAGATTTTTTTTTTCAATGACTGATTCAATCTTGCTACTCATAATTGGTCTACTCAGGGTTTCTATTTCTTGATTCAAGCTTCAAAGGATATGTCTTTCCATGAATTCATCCATCTCCTCTAAATTTTTTAGTTTGTGTGCATATAGGTGTTTATAATAGTCTCAGATGATATTTTGTATTTCTGCAGTATCAGTTGTAATGTCTTCTTTTTCATTTCTGATTGAGCTTATTTGAATCTTCTCTCTTCTTAATTAATCTAGCCAGTGGTCTGTCAATTTTATTTATCTTTTCAAAGAACTTTTTGTTTCATTGATCCTTTGTATTGGTTTTTTTGTTTCAATTTTAGTTAATTTTGCTTTGATCTTTGTCTTTTCTCATCGTCTGCTAGCTTTGGGTTGGATTTGTTCTTCTTTTTTCTAATTCCCTGAGGTGTAACATTAGGTTATTAATTTGTGATCTTTCTGTCTTTTTGATGCAGGTATTTAGTGCTGTGAAATTGTCTCTTAGCATTGCTTTTGCAGTATCCCATAGATTTTGGTAGCTTGTGTCACCATTGTTATTCAAGAAATTTTTAAAATTTTCATCTTGATTTCATCATTGGCCCAAAGATCATTCAGCAACAGGTTATTTAACACATTAACTGCCATGTGAGTTGTATTTAACTCATACTGATTTTGAGCCTGGGACCTCATGAAGCATATGAAAATTCAATTCTCCAAAACAAATTCAGTATGTTTGTTGTGAGTCACATACAACTCAAATGCCATGCAGTGTAAAAATTGATTCTAGCACCATGTGCATTGCATATAATTCACAAACAGAAAACAGTAACAAAATTTATCATCAAATTAGAAAGGATTGTTTTCAAAGTTTTTATTCTATCTTCATAATAAAACACCATGGCCTCAGGGAAAAATATTTTTTTCTAGTGTGTCATCAGTGTGCTAATTTCCACATATTTGTATAGTTTTGAGAATTCCTCTTGGAATTGATTTTTAGTTTTATTCTGCTATGGTCTGAGAAGATACATGGTATGATTTAAATTTTTAAAAAATTTGCTGAAACTTGTTTTGTGGCCTAACATATAGCCTGTTTTGGAACATATTCCATGTGCTGATGAGAAGAATGCATATTCTGCAATTTGGGGGTAGAATATTCTGTAAATTCCTGTTAGGTCCATTTCGTCCAAAGTCTCATTTCTACCTCGATGATCTGGCAAGTCAACTCAGTGGAGTGTTGAATTCCTCCACTATTATCATATTGCTGTTTATTTCATTTCTTAGGTCTATTAGTATTTGTTTTATGAATCTAGGAGCTCCTGTGTTAGGTCCACATATATTTAGGATTGTTATATCTTCTTGGCGAATGGACCTCTTTATCACTATATAATGACCATATACGTTGTTTTGTACTGTTGTTGATTTAAAGTCTCTTTATCTAAGAGTAACTATTCCTGCTTGCTTTTGGTTTCCATTTGCATGGAATATTTTTTTCTACCCCTTTACCTTGAGTCTATGAGACTCTGTACGAGTCGAATGGGTTTCTTGAATACAGCAGATATTTGAGTTGTCTTTTTTATCCATTCTGTCAATCTGTATCATTTAAGTGGGGCATTTAGACTGCTTACATTCAATGTTAATATTGATAAGATACTGTACCAGTGCTCATATCGATTGTTATCCAGTTGCTTTGTAGTCTCTCTTGTGTTACTGTTTTATAAGAGTTATGAGTTTTTACTTTCAAGTGTTTTTACACTGGTATTAACCATTCTTTTTGGTGT
>CAUYPO010130315.1:0-36574 GCA_963574435.1 Cheirogaleus major
CTTAGGTGTGAAACTATTAGAATTCTGGAGGAAAACGTTGGAAATACTCTTCTAGACATTGGCCTAGGCAAAGAATTTATGAAGAAGACCCCAAAGGCAATCACAGCAGCAACAAAAATAAACAAATGGGACCTGATCAAACTAAAAAGCTTCTGCACAGCCAAAGAAACTGTCACAAGAGCAAACAGACAACCCACAGAATGAAATTTTCACAAGCTACACATCTGATAAAGGGCTGATAACTAGAATCTATTTAGAACTCAGGAAAATCAGCAAGGAAAAATCAAACAACCCTATCAAAAAGTGGGCGATGGACATGAACAAAAATTTTTCAAAAGAAGACAGAATAATGGCCAACAAACGTATGAAAAAATGCTCAACATCTCTAATCATCAGGTAAATGCAAATTAAAACCACAATGAGATATCACTTATCTCCAGTGAGAATAACCTTCATTAACAAGTCCCAAAACAATAAATATTGATGTAGATGCAGAGAGATAGGAACACTCCAAATTGCTGATGGGACTGCAAACTAGTTCAACCTCTGTGGAAAGCAATATGGAGATACCTTGAAGCGATACAAGCAGATCTACCATTTGATCCAGCAATTCCATTACTGGGCATCTACCCAAAAGAGCAAAAGTCACTCTGAAAAAGACATCTGCACTCGAATGTTTATAGCAGCACAATACACAATTGCAAAGATGTAGAAACAACCGAAGTGCCCATCAATACATGAGTGGATTAATAATATGTGGCATATGTATACCATGGAGTACTTACTATTCAGCTATATGAAACAATGGTGATACAGCACCTCTTGTATATTCTGAGATAGAGCTGGAACCCACTCTATTAAGTGAAGTATCTCAAAAATGGAAAAATAAGCACCACATGTACTCACCAGCAAATTGGTATTAGCTGATCAACACATAAGTGGACATGTAGTAATAACATCCATCAGGTGTCGGGCAGGTGGGGGGGAGGGAATGGGTATATACATACCTAATGAGTGGGATGCTCGCCAACTGGGGGATACACACGCTTGAAGCTCTGACTCGAGGGGGAGGGGGGCAAGGGAAATATACGTAACCTTAACATTTGTATCCCCATAATATCCTGGAAAAAATTTAAAAAAGGAAGAAAATAAATAAATAAATAAATAAATAAATAAATAAAAAACCAAACCAAAATAAATAAATAAATAGATAAATCTCAGATATTCAACATACTAGCTTTTGCCCTTCAGAATTTTTTGTCGTTGTAGTTGCTCATTTGTTTTGTTTCTTTTGAGCCTTAATTTCTTTTTTGCTAAGAAAGTCTTAATGAAGTATGCCACTTATCTAAAAATGTTGAAAAAGTGTATTGGACAATAAACGTAAAGTAGCATATGATTAGTTACATGGCAATTAACAAAAACAAATAATAGGATTATTAGTGAATGATCTCCTTTGGTGCACAATTCTTCACTAAATTATGGGAATACTCTTTAACTTTTTTTTTTCTCCTCCCTTCTGGTGTTTTATCTTTCAGTATATCCTAAACATTCCACCCACATCAATCTTTTAAAAATCCTCCAGCTTTCCTGTGTCTGAGCCGCAACTGATCCATGCACTTTTCAACACGAATCATCAGTTTTAGTCATACTGGTCTTCTCATTGTCCCCTAAACACTTCATATTCATTCAAAAACCAAAGCTTTTTTCTTGCTGCTTTCTCTTGCCCATAAATTTCTTCCTCTTTTTCAGTGACTACCTAAAGCCTTCCCATTCCACTCAAGTGTGAAAAATTTGAAACTTCTAATTTGCTTTTATACAACCAAAAATGATACTAATATTTAGAGTGCTGAGATGATGTACCTCTTTGTGAACCTCATTTTTCTTACTATAAAAAAGATGCCATGCATGAGTATTAGGAAATGTATATCTGTATGCCACAGAAAAATAATGGATTCTAGGAGCATCATTCTAGATTCTTGGTCTTACTCCTTATTTCCAAGTATCACAAACTAATTTCCCTATTTACATTTTTACCTCTCTCTCCAAAAAGAAGCAACATAATATAATAGTTAAAAAGATTAAACTCTAGAACCAAATTTCCTGTTTAAATTTATTTGCTTACTTATATCTGAGTAATTCTGGGAAATTCAATTTTTCTTTCTCTGTTTCAGTTTTACCTCCCATAAAATGGGGGAAATTATAAAACTATTTACTTCATAACATCATTTTGATTATTATATGAGTTAATTTAAAAAATTAGAAAGATTTATAACATATAAAAAAATGCTCAACATCTGTAATCATCAGAAAAATGCAAATCAAAACCACAATGAGATACCACCTAACCCCAGTGAGAATGGCCTATATCAAGAAATCCCAAAACAATAAATGCTGGCAAGGATGTGGAGAGACAGGAACTGTCTTACACTGCTGGTGGGACTGCAAATTAGTGCAGTCTTTGTGGAAAAGAATTTGGAGATACCTCAAACAGCTAGAAATGGAAATACCATTTGACCCAGCAATAGCATTGTTGGGCATCTACCCAAAACAGCATAAGACATTCTATTATAAAGACATCTGCACCTGAATGTTTATGGCAGCACAATTCACGATTGCAAGGTCATGGAAACAACTCAAGTGCCCGTCAATTGATGAGTGGATAAGTAAAATTTGGTATATGCTCACAATGGAATATTACTCAATTCTAAGAAACGACAGTGAGGTAGCACTGTTTATGATATCCTGGATTAAGCTTAAGCCTGTTATCCAAAGTGAGGCGACACAAGATTTGGAAAATGGGCTCCACATCTAGTCGCCATCAAATTGGTACTGATTGATTACAACTATGGTGCTCAAATGGTGGTAGTGTTCACCAGGGATTGATAGAGGGGGAGACCCACATCTTAGGGATGTGGCGTGCATTGTGGTGGGGAGGGAATACCTCTAACCCTTCTTAGGGAGAAGCAAAGATATACAATGCAACAAAAATGTAAAAAAAAACCCAAAAAACCAAAAACACACAAAAAACTTTTATCTAGTGGTGGGCAGGTGGGAGGGGGGAGGAGGGGAAGTGTATATACTTACATAACAGGTGCAGTGCGCACCACCTGGGGGTTGGACACGCTTTAAGCTATGGCACAGTGGGGTGGGGGAAGGGTGGCAGGGGCAATATATATAACCCTAACAATATTTGTACCCCCATAATTTGATGAAATAAAAGGAGAAAAAAAATTAGAAAGATTTCTAATAGTAATTACTTTATACATTGAGTTATTTTTCATTGTGAAACTTCTCTCCTCCTTTTTTTACATTTGGGTGTGGCATATACTAAACTTTGCTCTTTTATATTCCCTTTGTTCATATAATCTGAAAACTCTTGTTGAATACTTAGAATGTATCCATGACCCAGCTACTTTTATTCCATCTACAGCAATTTTTAGCTTAGAGGCTAAAATTATTGTAAAATCAGCATCAAATTGGAGCCCAGGATGGTGTTATTGAATTCCAGTTTACTTATGTGTACAACCTCAAGAATATTAATTTAATATTTATGTCTCATTTACCTTGACTATATGAGGATAATTATGCCTACTTTGGCATAATTTTTATAATTATTCCATTAGGTAACATATGAGAAAAATATTTTACCCAGTTCCCAACATTGTTGTTTCTTCCCTTTAGTTGTCTGTCACCAGAGTCCTATAATGTATTGACACTCAACAGGATGAAAGAGAATGCTCTTCAATATAATTGGATTAAAGAAAACTCTGCCCATTATTTCATGGGGTTCCAAATTTAAGGATTACAAAACACACATGATGTTTCCAGGACTAAAGGTCATCTACCTAACAATAGAATTAGTTGAAAAAGCCACCATACAGATAATATCAGTTGTTTCTACATATGAATAAGGAGATTGACTGGTTATTCCCTCAATGACACTCAGAAATTTAAATAGAATATAGTTATAGTGACACCTGCAAAACTTATTTCTCCCTGGTGAGGGGGCAGCTGGGTGACAATAATTGTAATAATTGTAAAGCAACAAGACAGAAGTGAAAGAAGTATGTGTCTGCCTAGTACCAGCATAAATGAATGCGAAATTAAAATATCAATTTAACACCAATTTGTGAGTTTGTTTACATAATGTCAATTAAACACAAGTTTTTAATTATACTTATCATATTCATTTGCATGGCAGCTAAGTAATGAGGAGATATTAAAAGGATTAGAAATTTAAACAGAATGCTTGCAAAGGAAAATAACCTCTATAATCTTACAACATTGACATGCAATAATGAGTATAATTTAAAGTGTGACATATAGAGCTAAATAGATAAACTACATAAACCATTTTGTATAAGCTATTTTAATATTTCAACTGACTACTCAATTAATAAATATATTCTGTTGGCAAAAAGGAATGATTTTTTTCCTATACATGTTCAAAAGCATACATAGTCTATAATTACAATTAAATTATTATATTTCTGCTTTTCAATTTTTAGCTATATCTATATATGCTACAATTAGACTTAGAATTTTAAAATAGTAAGGGCTATGTGTAAATTTTAGTTAGAATTGATATGTATAAAATACATTACAATTTTTTTAAAAATGTTTCAAACAAATTTTTGTTTTGTTACTGTTTCATATTTCAATCTTTTATATTTTTCTTAGGAAACAAGGGATTAATGTTGTTTACCACTTTTTTAACTCATTATTAGAAAATTATAAATCCATTGAAGACACTCAATAGATAAGTAATCTTTTAGTAAATGACTGAAAAGACGAAGAGGTATGGACTTCATTTAAAGCAGTATTTCCATAGGAATATGGTCCTAGAGAATTAATGATTTTCAGCCCCCAAGCCTAAAATTATCTCCAATTTTTAGAGAGAAAAGGGCTCCATGCACCTGTGTTGGCAGGGAACAGACAATGGAGCAACTTAAAGTATGGCTGTTATAAGACAGGAACTTTATTTCAGTAGGTGTACATAATACATGAAAAAAAATCAGTCATCTGGAAGATATAAAAAGAGAAAAGAATTTTCTTCTTAAGGTGTCATATCTTATACTGGAGCCTTATCTTAGATGCTTAAAGTTTTTGGACTCTAGTTTTATGCCTACATAAATATGACTGGAAGGAAGACTCTAAAACAAGCACACCAAATTAAAAGTAAGCAGAAATAAATATATAATACAGGTAAGAGGAAAATCAAAGAAATAGAAAACAAAATACAAGGAATCCTAAAACTTCTGAAAATATCAAGAAAATTGATAAAATGCTAGCCCGATATATCATACAAAAGAGGACTAAGACACATTAGAAATGAAAAATATTATGTCACTATAGTTGACACACATTAAAGGCTCAAAAGAAAATACTATGAACAATTTCAAACAATGAATTTAGCATCTTAAAAATATTAGACACTTTTTTTAATAGTCACGAACTACAAAAGCCCAATGAAGAAGAGATTTAAAAAATGCATAGCTCTATATCTAGTATAATAAAATTTATGTTAAAAAATCTCAAGTGAAAATTTGAAACACAGTTGTTTTAACTGGTAAATTTTACAATTGTTTAATTCTATTTTTAATTATTATGGACACATGGTTGTATATATTTATGGGGAATATGTGATATTTTGATAGAAGCATATGATGTATAATATTCAAATTAGGGAACTTGGGTTATTCATCTCCTCAAGCATTTATTATTTCTTTGTGTTAGGAATAGTCCCATTCTACACTTTTAATTACTTTAAAATATACAATGAGTTATTTAATCACCCTATTGTGCTACTAAATACTAGATCTTATTTATCCCATCTAACTGAATTTTAGTACCCATTAACCATCTCTATTTTATGCTCCCTTCTTGCCACACTTCTCAACCTCTGGTAATTATCATTCTATTCTGTCTCCATGAGTACAGGTTTTTCCCATCTCCCACATGAGTGAAAACATGCAATATTTGTCTTTCTGTTCTTGCCTTTTTTCACTTACATAATTGCCTCCAGTTTCATCCTCATTGTTGCTAATGACATATTTTCATTCTTTTTATGCATTTTTATTGTATATATGTATAACTAACTTTATCCATTTATCTGTTGATAGGAACTTGGGTTGATTTCATATCTTGGCTCTTGTGAATAGCACTGTAAAAAGCAGGGAGTGGAAATATCTCATTGATATACTGGTAATATGTGACTATGTACATTTCTCAGAACTCATCTAACTATACAATCAAAATTGGTGAATTTTATTTTACATAGATTATACTTCAATATAATGATTTTAAAAGTATTAATGTCCAGAAGTTCTTTGCTATGCTATATATCTACAATATTATGCAACATATAATGTCTGAGTATATATACATAAATAGAGATGCACAAGTAATCACAATATATAATACAATGGTATATTAAAATATGTCTTTTGGTTTTTTCTTCATCACTTTCACGGAGCACCTCTTTAAGGTATTATTTTCTTCATTTTTTTTCCCTTTTTAATGCTGTTATCTGAGTCTTCATTACTTTTCCCCAGAAGTATCTCCTCAACCCTTTGCACATTTCAAAAAAATTTGGACCATTTTATTCAAAAGAAAAACCTATCTTTCATACATTAATTTAACTTAAAATTATTGATTGCCCACTATATGTGAGATAATGAGTTGGCCTCTTTAACATATATTTTATTTCCTAATCTTAATAATAACTCTCTGAGACATACATCATTATTTCCAGTTCAGAGCAATGATAAGGTGAGAAGTTTAAAGAGGATCAATGACTTCCCAAGATTACCAATTCACCAGCATACAAATTGTTCCATATTTCCTCTGATTCTGTAAAACAAGTTTTATTTTCCAATATAAAATGGTTATGGATCATGATTAGTTAAGGGTTAATGTCCCAAGTAACAGGGTGCCATATGTAAGAGTGCTTTCCAGTGACTAAAGAGAGCAAGCCATTGGAGTGTTGTGTGCAATACTTGGCTTCCATCTAAACAGATTTTACCAAACGGTTCCTTAATTAACTTTTAAACAATAGAACATAGTTGATATTGTTTAGCTGCCTAGTTGATGCAATCAGAAATATTGACAGAGCATGGAAATAAGCAATCTTAATTTTTTTATATTAACCAGCTTTATAGCTATAATCCAAAAAGGCCATTTGGCACTGAAGAGTAACTAACAACAAAATCAGCTTTTTACATGCTAAAAAAAGAAAATGGCCTCCAATAAAATGTTCTTATTTGTGTAAAATAATTGTGTGTGCATATATATATGCATGTGTGTATATATATATATTAATATATTATACACTGGTACTTATTGAGTAAAATAATTCAGCATTCATACATAATATACATTAGCATTAGTGAGTCATCTTTTTTTTTTGGAAATGATGGATAGCAGGTCAAAGTATTAGCTACGTAAGTAAAAATTAACAAAATAGAAATTTTAACCACAATTTTGAAATGCCCTGGTTATTAATTATGTTTTAACAATGAATATAACATTAGAGTTCAAGTCATATAATGCAAATTTTTTCCAAAAAATGGCATAAGAGCAATTAAAATGAGTAAATGGAATCTTCTGTTTTTGAATTACTAATGTGCCAAAAGTTCTTTGTGTTCAGATTGTTCATGATCATTTTAAATAGATAGATAAGATGAGAGATAGATAGAGAGATTGGTAAATAGATGGATAGAGCTGAAAAAATAATATGCAAAATGATAAACATTCTTTACACTTTAAAGAGATGCCCCACCATAGTCTCCTCTGCAGAGCACACAGGTCTCAAGGTAAGAGTTCTATATCATATTGTCTGTGAAATCTATTATATATTTTTAAGAACATTCAAAAAATATTGTTGCCATCAAGAATTTACCCTTGTATTAGCTTCTCTGAAAAACAAGTGTATATTCCTGTCTCTTTTATTCACACTAGCATAATATCCACATCCTTCTTTAGAATTTGATGGAAATTATTTTCAAAGCCTACATCTTCATAATGAACACAAATAAACTGAGTTTCTGTGATTAATCTATAATATGCTATTCTTCTCACTCTGTGAAAAGTGTTTGTTTCTAAACATGTGTATTCACTTAATTTTTAAAATTGAAATGAAATGAAAGAGTATTTTTAGTATTTCTGCAAAAATGTGTCATAAATGAAAATAAGTTTCTGGTGTAAAAAAGGTTATTGTAGCATCAAAAAATGAGTCTAAAATCAAAACAAATTTTTTTTCAACACATAAGAAAGACAGTAAAAAGAGTGGAAATATTTAGTTTATTAAATTTTATTTTACTATAGTGCAGTGAAATTATATTTAGTCTTCTCTTCAGACATTTAACATATCTTTGTGTAATGCAGTTTTTAAATTGAATATTTTACACAGTATGAATTGTGAAGTAAACCTGAAGAAAGACTAGCAAAAGTAGCTCCCAGGGAAATTTTCTGGTTTAAATTCCCTTTGTTGCATTTGCTTTCTTTTTTCTCTGAAAAAAACAGAGACAGAGGCAACCAACCTGTGTCGGACTCTTCCAATTTATAAAATCCAGAGACCTCATTTTAATCAAAAGTTCCAAATTTAGAAAATTCTTAAAGTGTTAATAAAGCTTACTAGCTCAGAGAATAATTTCATCTCTTTGGTTTTCCTTTTAAGAGTTTCAGAAGTATCATTTATTTCCATTATGTATATAATGTTGCCTCACTCAGTAGTATTTCTTCCCTGTGTTTCCTTTACTTTAACTTTACTTTGAACATACAAATAAGTAAATCTTTAAATTGCATATTCTTCATGATAATGATGTTTTTCTCAAGGAATTCAGACTTCCAACAACAGGATCTAAAAACAGAAATGTTTTATATTAGGTCTGTATATCGCTACAGACTCACCATGTGGACATATCCTACTTTTTTATATGCTTCTAACATTATTTATGTATTTATTTCAGCATATTATGGGGGTACAAATGTTTAGGTTACGTATGTTGCCCTTGCCCCCCTCCCCCACGCCAGAGCTTCAAGCATGTCTATCCCCCAGATCGTGCGCATTGCACTCATTATGTATGTATATACCCATCTCCTCCTCCCCACTCCCATCTGCCCGATGCCTGATAAATGTTATTCCTATATGTGTACTTAGGTGTTGTTCAATAAAATGTGATATATTTATACCACGGAGTGCTATTCAGCTATAAGAAACAACGGTGATATAGCACCTCTTGTATTTTCCTGGATAGAGCTGAAACCCATTCTATTAAGTGAAGTATCCCAAGAATGGAAAAATAAGCACCACATGTATTCATCAGCAAATTGGCTTCTAACATTTTTACGTACCTTCAAGAATGAGTAAATAATATTTTCTATTTACTTGCTTATGTTTTATATTTGTTTTTAGGTGCTGAATTAGATGCTGAAACATTCTTCAAGTGGACCTTGTGGTTTTGTTGTGGTGGGGGCGAAGGAGAGGGAGGTAAGGAAAGGGATGTAAGAGGAAGAGGGCAAAACATCTCAGAATTCAGTTCTATGAGAGTTATCCTCCGCAAATCAAAACTGGAAGGGAACCCATGAAAAGCTTGCATCTTCTAAACACTTGCTTTTCCATCTTAAGTTTTCTAATATATCCAAGGGAACGTGTTAGATTTTTCTCTCAATTCCAAATGTTTTTAAAATGTTTTATAACAGTTAACAATATTCTTTCTCCTTTTAAATTCTCTCTCTCTCTCTTTCTCTCTCTCTCTGTCTCTCTCTCTCTCTCTCTCCCCCCCTTGGCTAATTATAAAAGGAACAGAAGAGTTAGAAAATAGCAACACTTAAAACAACTGTTAATGGACCACTTCGTATTAATTACTACTATTAAATTTCTGCAGACTTTATTTTTCAAAGAATCATTTAAAAGGTAGCCATTAACCACAGTGTCACATATATTTCTTTCCCCCAATGAAAAAAGCCCAGAAACCCAACATAATAAAATCTGCAACAAATTTCATTTATACTATTTTTTACCATAATGTTATTTTTCTGTAAGAAAATATCATTAATCTGGAAGAATTTGAGGTCATTATTTAGTTCAACTTTCATTACATCAGAATGAAAATGATGGTCAGGGAACTTAGGGCATTTACTCAAGGTCAGACAGTAAATGGACTACTCTTTCAAAGCAAGGCAGAGCTTCAAGATGGACAATTCAGAGCTCTCCTCCCTTTCTGCTGCCTCAGTAGTTTTATCCTGAAGTAAATGAATAGGTTAATTTTATAAATGTTGTTATTTTGTTCCCTTTAGGTTAATATTAGGCCCTATAAATGAGTGGAAAATAAACAAAAACATGAAAAAAGCATATTCTTAAGTTGTTATTAAATAGTGATTTTCTTCAATGCTGAATACCCATTATGTTATCCAACTGTACTGAGTTGTTTTAAAAAGTTAAATATTCTGATCAGGTTAATAACACAAGATTATAGGTATCAGGTTAGGTGTACATAAAACCTAATGAGAAAACAAAATTCATGGATCAATGATAAAATGACTATCATCAAATAATACTTTAGACATAAATTTACATGTAATTTAAAAAACATCACTTGATTAGAAACTATAAAGGTAAAACATTCTATTTAATTATCTAGTAGCAAAAATAAAACAAACTGGAATTATTTTTTAAATGATGATAAAAATCTGTGTAAATAGAGATAACTTTAAAAATGCATATATTGCAACTTAAAACTTTTATTAATCACTAACTGTACATACAGATTAATGAAAACCTTGTCTTGCCTTATTAAAGCTGTGTCTAAATAATGAAAAATAAATTTAGAGGTAGTACCTATACAATGGAGCCAATTCTTGAAATTCAGGCTTTTGAAAAATTTCTCAGCTATTTTCTATTCTTTTCAAATCACAGTTCTCTTCACTCTGCCTAGCTTGTTGCAATAGGCACAATATATTTAAGATTAAATTCCTTATTTCAGTTTTATTATCACAAAAGTTTTTAATCTACTTAAAGAATAGAATCAAGTAAGACAATCTTCGCCCCATATTTTATCTGTTCGGGGGAATTTGATTTGCTTGTCAAGGTGTTCATAGAATAGGAAAATACACTACAGATTAAACTAGAGTTTATTACCTATGGCATTTATATAAAAGGTAAAATCACCAATGGTGTATCAGCTGCTAACAATGTCCATCAGATTCACATGTGGGAAAACGACAATCTCTAGCAAAGAACTGAGGCTACATTATGATGAAGAGTAGTACCTGGTCACTCAGTTACACCCAATCTCATGCTCCAGGGACAGTAGTAAATGATTCCCTGCTCCTCACCATGAGTATTTCCAAAGAGGAATTGGAAATTCACATTCCTCATTTGAAGTATTGACTCCACTAGCAGAACTACTGCTAGTGTCTGCATTAAACACTTTTTCTCTATTTAGACGCAGATTATTTTTGTCACATATCCTTTCAGAAATTACTTTCCCAAAGGCTATGATTCTCTAACAGATAAAAACCAACCGAACAACCAACCAGTCAACCAAAACAAACAAATAAACACAAAGCATTTCCAACCATTCTGTCATTATTAACTATATAGCCTAGGGCCAGAAAGTGATTCAAAAATACTTTCATGAAAATTCCTCACCTAAAGCGGAGGTCAAGTATGAATTTATTCAAATTCAAATTGTCTAGATATTTAGGGCTGAAATAATTAACATTTTCTACATAATTAATAATATCTTTCACACAGATGACTGAATTGGCTTTTAGAATAAGTGACCTAAGATATAATTACTTAGTCTTATTAATTATTATAATTATTTTATGGTATTAACATAGTCTCTTAATAAAGATCAATCTCTTAAATTCAGAATCCTTTCACAAGAACATATATTTTCTTCATGAAAGGAGAATGGACATATAAAATTTTTAGTCAGTATTACAATTTTCTTTAAAGGAATCAAAACCAGCACCAATCTCACATTTTGTTATAGTAATTAAATGACCTGAAACATATAAAGCATCGGAGCTGAGTGTTACACAGAGTGAACGTTAATAAATGTTAACTCATTATTTCATACCCATTAAATGTAATCTAGTACTTACAGTCTAAAATCAGTGACAGGTATATGACCCAAGCTTGATTACACACATATTCTCTCTGAATTTGAAGTTTAAAGTAACAACTCAAATTTATTTTCTACATATCAAGAATCCAGCCAGAGATAAGTTTTAATAGGCAACTGTGTTTGTCCAGACAACAGACTGGGTATATTTCATTGCTCTTCTCAACCTTAGAGAAAGGGAAGAAAATAAATCAGATGATATAGGGTAAATCCAACAGCGTCGTGTCAGGAGACCTAAGTGGCAGAGTGTTAGCATCACTGCAGCTCACTTGTTGGCAATGACCTCAAGTTCTTTAATCCTTAAATTGAGATTTTATGACAAAATGTTCTTAAAGGTTTCTTTAGGTTCTATGATATTATGATTCACTCTCATAACAATTTAAAATAGTAATAAAGGATTAAAATGTCTTGAGAATGTGCATTTGCTCTAAAATTGCAATAGCCAAAATTTTTTTCTAGCACATGTACCACTGAGAGGTCCATTTGGCATGTTGTGATAGTTGAAGAGAAAATAACAATGACGTCCAACTATTATTTGAATGTTAGAAGCCACCATTATTAGACTAGATATAAGCACTATTGGACATCCCAATTGAGAATGGAGAGTTGGATCAAAATATAGTTTATATAATTCTTGTCGCCTCTAAAAATTGAAGTCAAAATGGGTATATATATTTATGTTCCATCACAAAGTAATATATGGAATACATATACACACACATAAATTTAAACAATTAATTGTTTTATACTTGCTTACATTTCACATTTGTTTTTAAGTGCCTGAAATGGCAACTAAAATATCCTTCAGGTTCTCCTTGTAATTTTGTGTGTATTGGAGAGAGATAGATAAAGATATAAAAAGGGAAGGGGAAGAGAGATTGGATTTGTAAATTAAAACTAAAAATACAATTGTTTTCATTTTTTAAAATTTTAATTGGTATGTAAAGATCTTAGTAAGAGTGAAAGAAAGAAGACTGGTGAAAATGCTGCATATTTAAGGGGTTTAAATAGTGCATGTTCTGAGAATTCAAGACAGGAGACCTGTTAAACTTTAGGTCAAAGTATAATACTCACATCTTTTTGAATAGTCTAAATCTGGTGGGACAGAATTTTACTTGTCTGTTTTAATATATTACCTTTACTCTTGCTTTACTTATTAAATTTTAATTGACTATTTAATATTTTGTGTAGGTAGGCATTTGTGTGTTTTACTGATTATACTGACTTGATTTAATTACCAAATGGAAGTTAAACATTTCACATGGTAACTGGAAAGAAAATGTGCATTGTGTATCATATATCAGAATAAAATATGTGCATTGAATATGTAAAACTCTGCTCAAATCACTAGAAACAATCAATTCATTGGAGGCAAGAAGATTCCTGGAGTTTCCTGATTAGAGCATTTTGCTCTCTAAAAATCAGCTTATATCTGGAAAGCCTGGCATATATATTTAGTACCTTAAAATATTCAATAGATTGGAGAGTTTTTAGAGCATGAGTTTACTGAATGAACTTGTAACACAAGATAAACAGAGATGTTACATGTACGCAGACAGAATTCATATAGAGATCTTAAAGTAAAGCTTTCATGACAATATACTTTTAATTTTAGCACAAAATATGATTTAGATCACTTAAACTTTAATTTGAATCAACAGTATCTAAGAATCTTATAAAAAATAGAGATGACTGGCCTTCTGTCCCAAGTGAAAGAATCATAACCTCTTTGTAAAAATTAAGATAATAGTAGAGTTATCCCATAGATTATTATAAAGAATATGTGGTAATTCAAATAAATATCCTGTCCTCTATTAAGCACTCAGTATTTTAGTTGTATTAGTTGTCCTCATCATTATTAATTTTGGTGCACTCCAAAATTTGAGAAGCATATATTTACCTATTTTCCATTATTCTTTAATATTAATAGCAAAGAAATATTTTGCTAATAAAAATAATATTTTAGAATTAGTAATACTTTTTAATATATATTACTTCTTTTTTGTCTAAGTTACTTCAAGTCATTGATAAATGATCCCTGTCAAACATGGAAAACCTCTATAATATGATGCATTTGTTTTGCAGTTAACATAGGTTGTTGGTCATTTCTAAAAAACTTCATTTGTAGACCTAGACTTTAAAACTAGAGCATGGTTTATCTAGTTTTATATTATTAGCAACTCCTGCAAAAGAACAGAAAAAAAATGTAACATGAATTTCAAAGTTTGGTAAAATGTTATATTAAAAATCTCTTTCAGGGTTTGCATTTTTAATAATCAGTGTGAAGTTATTCATTTTCATTCTCATGTCAAGTTAGATTGTTTTATTTTATTATTTTTATTTTCCCATAAAGTTTCTAGGACTTACAGTTGAGAATAACTTGATGAAAATGATTTCTTTTACTTTTCAAAAATACTCTTTATCTTGAATTGCTAAATAGACATAAAATTCTTACACACATAGTTCATTTTTCCCTTAAACTGACATTTCAATGACTGGCTATGTTTGTGATAACTTAAAGTACTTAAGATATTGTCAGTGCAAACTATTCATTAATTACTCAATTAACAGAGCAAGAGAGTAATTTCATTTGAAG
Organism: Cheirogaleus major; assembly: GCA_963574435.1. NCBI lineage: Eukaryota > Metazoa > Chordata > Mammalia > Primates > Cheirogaleidae > Cheirogaleus > Cheirogaleus major. Next base: position 14,731 of record CAUYPO010130315.1, read on the forward strand.
TCTTAAGTATCTAAATAATAACAGTGGGCTGTATTTTTTGTGTGTGCAGTTCTTTTTTAAAACAGAAAATTTCTTCATCTCTTCTGCTTGAGAATTTTATCATATCTATCTAGTTTCATTGTTAATGAAAAACTCACTCTGAAATAAAGCATGTGAAATCCACAAACCCTCCCGTGGTATTCCATACAAAGTGCTTTTTCTTATCCTTTTGTTATGCTAAAAATGATGTTTACTCAGTATTTTTTATCAAATTGACTACTTTATACTTCATTTAACCATATCATAAAATTGAGAATTATGCATTACAGGAGAAATTAAGACATAGAAATTGTAAAGAGCTACCAAATTTCATGAGACTTAGATCTTGCTAGGATCTTCCCCGATGTAAACTGATTCTAAAGACCCTAATGTTTCTCTTTAAGTGAATTACTGTCTCTTTTCTATCCTTTCATGGTAATGTCTTTTACAAGTCCTCATGTAGGTTTGGCACAGTGATCTGACTTCAATTTTATTGAGAGGTACCTGATACACAATACATGAACAAAAATGAAAGTAAAGCCTTTTCCACATCTTTTATAGACAATATTCTACCTCTTTCTCCCACTATCTGCTTTTGCATGGGATCTGCAAAACCTCAAGTACTAAGCAAATGGCTAAAGTTTTCCTATTCGTATTCCCCCTTTATACTTCTTTCAGTTCTCACTGTCTCAGTCTTGTCCTTTCTTTTGACATATTTGTTTTGGAAGTTTCTCCCAGACTGCTCCTCATTGATTCTTTCTCTCACACCCCACCATTCACAATGAACACACCAATATCAATTAGTATAGAAGTGCTTGTTATTTTTTGACCTTTAAAAAGGCCACGTCCTACCATTTATTTGTTTCTACTGTGTACTTGAAAAATATTGTTTTCCTGACGGAGTGTCATGGGTCGATTCTGATTTGATATCTCAGAATTTTTCCTCTCAATTTTGTAATTCAATGGACTTTTGACAATTCTAATTGATTGAATATGTGCAAATGCTTCTTGACTTAGGAGCTATTTCTGTATTCATTTCTAATTTTATACTGAAATATAGTCATGCTTGGGAATCACTCTGAAAATCATTACATCTGCCCAATTTTTACTCACCAACAGTTTGCACTTTACCCTCTCTGTCCCCTTTCATATCATCATAGTACACTCTCCTGTTTTCTATATAGGCTGCTGTTCACTGTCTTTACAAAACTAAAGATTTGAATAAGTAAATTGATGTATAATCAAATTTAGTAGAAGGGGACACTAATCAGAATAGAAAAACTCTGCTAAACATCAGCCTAGGCAAAGAGTTTATGCCTAAGACCCCAAAGATAAGCACAACACCAACAAAAATAAATAAATGAGACTTGATTCAATTAAAAAAACTTTTTCACAGCAAAGGAAATAATTAACAGCATGAATAGACAACCTACAGAATAAGAGAAAATATTTGTAAATTAAACATCTGATAAAGGGCTAATACGCAGAATCTACAAAGAACCCAAAAAAATCAGCAAGAAAGTTACAAACAACCCCATAAAGGGTGGACAAAAGACATGAATAAAAGTTTTTCAAAAGAAGATAGACAAATGGCCAATAAACACATCGAGAAATGCTCAATACTACTAATCATAAGGAAAATACAAACTTAAACCACAATGAGATATCATCTTACCCCTGTCAGAATGGCCATTACTAAAAAGTCAAAAAATGATAGATGCTTGCTTGGATGTAGAGAGAAGCGAATCCTTATACACTGTTGATGGGATTGTAAACTAGGACAAACTCTATGGAAAACAGTATGGAGATTCCTCAAAGAAGTAAATGTAGACTTATACCATTTGACCCAGCAAACCCACTACTGGATATCTGCCCAAAGGAAAAGAAGTCATTAAAAAAAAAAAAAGACACCTGCACTGAAATGCTTATTATAACACAATTCACAATTGCAAAGATGTGGAATCAACCTAAGTGCCCATCAGTTCATGAGTAGTTTAAGAAAATGTGATATATATTTATCATGAGGTACTACTCAGCCATAAAAAGGAATAAAATAATGTCTTTTGAAGCAACTCGGATGGAACTGGAGACCATTGTCCTAAGTATCTCAGGAATGCAAAAACAAACACAACATATACTCCCTAACAGTATAATTGGCCGCTAATCAGTGAGCACACACAGGCATAAAGAGCTGTAAAGGTCATTAGAAAGCAATATAAGGGAAGGAAGAAGGGTAAAAACTTACCTATGGGGTATAGTGAACAGTATTTAGGTGATAGGCACACTAAAAGCCCTGACTTAAGCATTATAAAAGGTATGCATGTAACAAAAATATTTGGACCCCTTCAATACTTTAAATAAATAATAAATAAAAGAAAAAATAAAGTATACAGGAGGATATGTGTACTTTATATGCAAATACTACAACATTTTACATTAATGATTTGAGCATCCAAAGATTTTGATATCCACAGGGTATCCCATAGGGATACCAAGGGACAATTGTACACAACATGTCTATTGTTATGAAGGGGCTCTAAGCCAACAGGCTTCCTCAAATCCTGTCTGTTTAATGATGAACTCTTACCCTACTCATTACCTATGCATTCAACTAGGATTTCCATTTGCTTAAAACTGGTGGATACATTGCTTATGGACAACTTGGTGAAGACCTTGATATACTGATTATTAACATAAGACCTTTCCTCAAGGCAGAAAAGAGAAAACACACAAAGTTACCTAACTACTTAAACTTTCTCCCTGATGACAAGCATAGGGTACACATGCCACCAGTAGTTAGTAATATCTGCATTTGGCTTGAAATGTCATATCTATAGAAATCTATAACTTAACTATTTTAAAAACCTATACCCTATTCTTCTACTTCAAGTACTATCAACAACATAGCCCTCAGGTCTCATCCAATTTTCTTTACCCTCTTGATCATAGACATTCAGAATCAATAGTCTACCATCTGGGAAAGTTAGACATAATACAGATTTGGCCTTTTCCTCGGATCCATTACACGATGAGATTAGTTTATTTTCATCTTTCCACTTCCACATCATTAGCAGCCAAATTTTCTAAGAAAGAAATGGCTTTATTTTATTCCGCTAAGCATTATGTGGTATGACATGACATTCCCTTTCAAATCCTGATTACTTCTGCCTTACCCTTGTATGCATTATTTCCACTTTGCAGTGAAACTTACCTTGATTCGAGTTTTACAAACGGTACTCTGAGTAGTCACTTTGGAAATGATTGTCTGAGTTAAATTATTTTATGTAGGTCATAAAACGCTGGATATCAATGCTATTTTCAATGTAAGGACAAATTTCACAAAATGTTACACTGTTACCAGGCTATTGTTGCCTAGACTCCCAGGCATTTGCTCTCTAAGCATGACAATACAGTTTTAGAAAATACTGTCCAAAGTCTTCCATATATGAATATTTTCACTTTATCATCACTTATTGTCTAGAGATTAATAGAGTTTCAAAAGATTTTGATGAGCACTTATACTGCTACACATTCAAAGAAGACAGTTTCAGGTGCACTGAACTTACCAAATCAGAATCTATATAACCATTGACTGTAGTCTTTAGTAATTACACTATTTCATTCAATCCATGCCTTCTCTACTTTCTCTTTATAATACCAAACAAAACCACAAAAATAATAAGTGCAAAAGCAGTCTAGTATCTAGTGATTTTAAATAACAAAAGAGAGACATATGACATGTCTCTTACATATTTCAAGTTTTAAATTATTTTTCACCTTTTTATATACAATATATTTCTCCAAAGTGGCTTATCATTAAATACTTAACATATGTACTTGTATTCAGGTAGATAAACTGTTTGTAATAAACTAAGACAATTCTTTAATGTTACCATTGGCACGACTAAATTTAAATAGGTTTCTTTTTGACTATGAACTTCTGACCTCTCTTTTCTTTTCAAGTATTTACTTTAGAAAACTTGTAATTGTAAATTCTTTCCGTGCTCCTCTGAAATATAGACAAATGTTCTTTCAGGCAATTGCCAGATTTAAAACTCAGGAATGTCTTTTTCAAATATTTGGGAGCCATCCTTTTGAAATGTAATCATCACCAGCAGTGTATGAGTGTTCCTATCTCTCTGCATCCACACAAACATTTATTGCTTTGGAACTTTTTGATAAAAGCCATTCTCACTGGAGTTAAGTGATATCTAATTGTGGTTGCATTTGCATTTCCCTAATGATTAGAGAGGTTGAGCATTTTGTCATATATTTGTTGGTTATTAGCCTGTCTTCTTTTGAAAAGTTTCTATTCATGTTCTTTGCCCACTTTTTAATGGGATTGTTTGATTTTTTTCTTGCGGATTTTCCTGAGTTCTATATAGATTCTAGTTATCAGTCAATTTATCGAATGTGTAGCATGCAAATATTTTCTCCCATTCTGTAGGTTGTCTGTTTGCTCTCATGATAGCTTACTTGGCTGTGCAAAAGCTTTTAAATTTGATCAGGTCCCATGTATACTATAACCTCTATGGAAAGCAACATGGAGATACCTTAAAGCGATACAAGTAGATTTATCATTTGATCCAGCAATCCCATTACTGGACATCTACCCAATGGAAAAAAAGGAATGCTATAAAAAAGACATCTGCACTCTAATGTTTATAGCAGCACAATTCACAATTGCATAGATGTGTAAACAACCCAAGTGCCAATCAATACATAAGTGGATTAATAAAATGTGGTATATGTATATCATGGAGTTCTACTCAGCCACAAAAACAATGATGATCTCTTGTATTATCCTGGATAGAGCTGGAGTCCATTTTACTAAGTGGAGTATCATAAGAATGGAAAAACAAGCATCAAATGTACTCACCATCAAATTGGTATTAACTTATCAACACTTATGCGCTCATATAGTATTAACACTTATTGGGTTTTGGGCAGGTAGGAGGAGGAAGGAGGGGATGGGTATATTCACACCTAATGGGTGTGGCATGCACTGTCTGTGGGATGGGCATGCTTGAAGCTCTGACTCGTGTGGAGCAAAGACAATATATGTAACCTAAACATTTGTACCCCGGAAATATGTTGAAATAAAAAGTAAAAAATAAAAATAGAATTTTAAAAAAGTTAGATCTCCTATCTCCCAGTGTCTATGGAAGGTAGTCAAAATTCTGTAAGTCCCAGTAAGCCAAAAGAGATCTCCTAATCACTTTGATCAACCTCCCACTAAAGACCTTCAGTACTTTTTATCTAACTTATCCCAGTGCTTAAAAACTATCCCACATTTTATTTCAACAGAAGTGAGTTTGGTAGACTCTCTTCTCTATTGCATAGCAAGTCTTCCTTGCCTGTTTGAACTCCATCAGTACAATTTTTTTGACATTGTGTATAACTTCTTATAATTTTATTAACATGAAATATAGTAGATTTTCACTGTGTGACAAAAAACAGTAAGAAATCTAGTCTTTATCCATGAAGTAACTGCCTGCTAAATTAGTCAGTTTCTGATGTTTTTATAGAAAACTATAGCTACAACATTTTTTTAAATTTCCTTATTTGTTAATATTGATTTTGCTTCAATTTATCTTATTAAGAATGATTCTATGTTTTGGTTATAAATTTTACATTTATCAGAGCTGATAAAACTATAACAGTCTTACTGAAGCAGACTTCCAAAAGGGTCATGTATAAGGGTTAAAATGCAATCCCATTACTGAAATATATGGATATAGTCAGCATAAAAGTTTTTCCTAGACATTAATTTTCAGAATAAATATCACAAACAAGACACAATTGATCAATTATATTTTTTCTGGATATTAGTCTAAGTTTGTTTTTTAGTCAGAAAATAAAATTACTTTTAGAAATAGAATTCTCTTTATGGTAACATTATAAGAAAGAAAAAATAATAGACATATACTATTTTCTTATTTTAAAAAGGCTAGGACAGGCCATATGTCAACCAACCTTTAATATACCTTCTCCTAGATGACTGAGAAATTATGCCTTTTTGGTTAATATGAAAATGTTTCATGTCAAAATCATGGTTATGAAAATAATAAAAAATATTTTATTATGCTTTTTAATATATTCAATGAAAATACTAAATAAATTTAAATTTTATATTATATTAAAATGTGTATATGTGTAAAATGAATTGTGTTATTAATTTTCACATATGGAAGATGTGCCAAAGAGTAACTTACTGAATAACTTCAGGTATAACTGGAGAACACAAAACTTATTGAGTAAATATATCCTACCTTATTATCATGAGACATTTAATTTTTCAAAGGAAAGCAAAGAAGGTAAAGACAGAAGGAAGTATTACTAACAATTCAGTAGATTATCTGAATTATAATCAAGAAAGATCAACATCGGGGTTAAACCACCTGGACAACTGATAAAAAAATAATAACTTAGGAAAAAATCAGGTGAGCAAATATTCTTGGAGGAAAAGGTGATATTTAAATTTGCTTTATGATTTATTCAATTGCCCTATTTTCTTATTCTTCACATTGCATGTAACTCTTTTATTTACTTTAAAAATATATTTGTATATGTATCATACTAAACTTTTAGTGAAGCCCTCTGATGGAAGTATGATTCTACATTAGTAGGAAAGTGGCAAAGAGTAAAAGATCAGAGAAGAGAGAAAGAACTAAAATGAGAAAGCTTAAAAAAAAAAGACTGAATAAGAGATGACGAAAATATATTACTTTGTCTAGTCGGATTGAAATGTCTAATAGCATAATCCTTAGTGAACTCTGTGTGTTTACACAGAATGCATAATTTTGATTATATTTTTCTTCTCCATGTGGAGAACATGATTTCCCCTTCTACTTGAATGAATCTTTGATTTACAGCATTCTGTTTAGTCTTTAGTTGACCAGTATTATAAATTATTTGCTAATTTCCAAATATTTTCTCTTCTTTAGGGAAGAAGAAAATTCCTGTATTTCTACCTGATCAGATTATTGCTCTAGATCTATGGCCATACCATCCTGAGCATGCTTGATCTCATCAGATTTGCTCTGGAAACTAATTCATTTTATTTGTTAGTTAAATGATTCACAATTTAACAGCAACATATTAATATATTAGGACTCTTAACCTCAAATTTAAAATTTACAGCAAGAGAAATTCATGGTGTAGTGTATATATTTTTAATAATTTTTTCTATCAAAAATAATATATGGATTTTTCATTTCTTTTTCTCTCTATAATATAAGCCCACTAGATTCTGGAATACTGATATATATATATGTATATATATACACACACATATATACACACACACATATATATGTGCATATATACACACACAACATCCATATATATATACAATATCCATATAATATATATGTTGTATGTATGTATAAAAATATCTTATAAGTATTATCTAAATGTTTCTCACTAAAGTAGGAGAAGATAGACTAAGAAATTATAACATTCCAATCATAAAGATTTACAAAGTGATCATTTATTGCATATGTGAATGGCATTGAATATAAATCTATGCATCAGAAAGGGTAGCCACATTTCTGAATAGTATGTGCAATAGATGTTGATAGTGTTGAGTAGAATGGCTTTTTAACATGTAAATTGCTTATGTCCAGTATAATCATTCAGACTCTGACAGTTCAAATGCTTATCTTAACAGAAATGACTTTGTTCTTGCTAGTGAATGAAATTGACATAAGTGTTGTGAAGGAAATAAAATATGTGACATTTCAATTTCAATGTCTAAAACAGTCTTCTTATTCATTTTGGTTAAGAATTCTGGAATATAAAGGGACATTGGAAAGCTCAAAGATATAAAAACATGAATGCCAGTTTTGTTTCAGACTGAACATTTTAAACATTTGCCACATAGTCACAAAGGTTTATATGAAAAAAAAATAAAGAAATGTCTGTACAATTTAATATAATAAAATCATTGAATGAATTTGGAGGAATACAGATGAATAAAAGATTTTAAACCTTTCAAAATCTTGTCTAAATATTCAGAGGTTGGAGTTCATATATCTTTCTAGATACAGAGGGCTTTGGAAATCCAGAAGCTAGTTAAGTGTCTTAATTTCTTAAAATTATCTCTGGTTGTAAATAAAAAACAGTATAAGGGCATTAAAAGATGAAAACAATTATTGAAGATTAAGCTTCAGAAGAGAATTCCTATAATTATTTATGACTTAAACTTTAGAGTAGTTAATGAGCATACTGAAGGAGAAAGTTAATTTACTGGAAGAAAATATTTTCTAGTAAATGATGGTGAACATCACAAGGGTTGAAGATTAAGGTCAAGAAAGTATTTATTAAAGATATTTAAAGAAAACAATGTGAGGTTGACTTCAGGTTCCAAAATGGCAGCAGAGAGGCAAACTAGCTTCACTCTCCCTCTCCTCAGAAAACCAAAATCAAATATACAGCACAGAGATTTACACCAGCAGCAATCTATAGCTCAAGTATGAGGCTGAGACAGTTCCTAGGGCCACAGAGAAGTGGAAAAACTCTGAAGAGATTGTAGGAAAATTGGACTTTCACATCTGTGACACTCTTATCCCCTTATCCTCCCCCACCCCAATTCTGCCCAGCACTAAGCACATGGAAAATTTTACTCCAACTCGTTTTTTTCTTTTAGCAGAGAACTGCTGCAGTCTTAATTTACGGGAAGTATCATGACTGTATGAAGGGATAAAAATCCCGAAGCATAGGCAGAGACCAAGTGGGAGGGTGGGACTACAACCTCCATCCCTAGAAACTCTGCTTTGTAACTCAGCCAAAAAAGAAACCAAATCAGAGTGTTTAGCAGTATGATGCTCTAGGCAATATGTTTTCCTGGTTCCCTAGGCATGAACAACTAGCCAGCCTTCCCATGCTTCTGGGATAATCCATTTGGACCCTACTCCATTCAGGACAGGCAGTTCCCCAATTATTTATCAGAGCAAAGGCAAAGCTTGGCTTAAGGTGCCATCTAGAGCAAAAAAAAAAAAAAAAAAAGGTGGCAACCTAGCAGTAAAGATTTGCTAAGCGAATATATTCAATAAAAACCAAAGCCAGCTGAAAGAGAAAACTGTAATAAATTACTAATCCCTCAATGCAAATGCATAGTTATGTACCCACAAGAAATATCAGTAAACAGGGAGCCATGACCTCCCCAAAAGGACAAAGCAAAAGCCCAGTGAATGACCCTAATGAAATGGCAATTTTTTAGCTCTGTGACCAAGAATTCAAAATAAAAGTTTTAAAGAAACACAGTAATCTCGAAGATAACACAGGAAATCAATTCAAAATTTTTTCAGATACATTTAAAGAGACTCAAATAATAAAAAAAGATCAAATAGAAATCTTGGAACAGAGAAGTACATGTCCTGATCTGAAGAGCTTTTTAGAGATTCTCAATAGCAGAATGAACCAAGTAAAAGAAAGAATCCATGAACTTGAAGACTATAGATATTTGAAAAAACACAATCGAAGAAGAAAAAAGAAAAAATAACTAAAACAGAATGAAGGCCGCCAAGATACAAAAAAATTACCTCAAAAGACCAAACCTTAGACTATTGGTGTTAAACAGGGAGCTAAGACAGAGCAAGGGGTAGAAGTCTACTCTCCAAATCTATTTCTTCAAAACTTGAGAAATATATAAATATCTAGGTACAGAAAGTTCTTAGAACATCAAATAGATTCAACCCAAATAAGACTACCCATAGCATGTAACAATCAAACTCTTAGGGGGCAAGGACAAAGAGAAGATCCTAAAAGCAGCAAGAGAAAGGAAGCATATAGCATATAAACGAGTTTCAAGTTACCTGGCAACACAGTTTGCAATCCAACCATGCAGAGCAGAAGGGAGTGGAACAGCAATTTTAGTGTTCAAAAAAAAAGACTGTCATCCAAGAATATTATATCCAACAAAATTATTATTCAAATATGAAGAAGAGATAAGGTCTTTCTCAGACAAACAAATGCTGAGAGAATTAACCACCATCAGACCCGTGTTTCGGAAAATGCTAACGTGAGTTCTTCAATCTGAAGGTAAAAAACACTAAAATGCAAAAGAAAACTTTTCAAGGTATAAAACCCATTGGTAAAATTAAGCACACAGGCAAACCCAGAATAATCTATTACTGTATTTGTGGTGTGCAATACACTCATATCTTCAGTATGAAGCCCAAAAGATAAATCTATCAATAACAGTAATAGGTACAAAAACCTGTTAAGAGATAAGTAACATAGAAAAATATAATTGAGACAACTAAAAGAAAAATGTGGGTGGAAACAGAGTTAAAGTGCAGAATTTTTTCTTTTTTTTTCCTTTTTTCCTTTGTTGTGTTCTAAGATAAGTTGTTATCTCTTTAAAATAACTTGTTTTATCTATAAGACATTTGTGGTAAGCTGCTTGGCAACTATAGCTCAAAAAGCTACACAAGATTCGATAAAAATAAAAAGCAATAAATTAAAACATACTACCAAAGGTAAAGACTTAACAACAAAGAAACATAGTAAGAAATGAAGAAAGAGGTGAAAGGTGTGGATCCTATTTCAGTCTTCTACATGTGGCTATCCAATTTTCCCAGCACCATTTATTGAATAAGGACTCTTTTCCCCAGTGTATGTTTTTGTCTGCTTTGTCAAAGATTAGATGGCTATATGAGGATGGTTTTATATCTGGGTTCTCTGTTCTGTTCCACTGGTCAATGTTCCTGTTCTTGTGCCAGTGTACATACAGTAGTAATATTCATCATGTGTTGGGCAGGTGGGAGGGGGGACGAAGGGATGGGTATATTCACAGCTAATGGATGCAGTGTGCACCATCTGGAGGATGGACACGCTTGAAGCTCTGACTCGGGTGGGGCAAGGGCAATATATATAACCTAAACATTTGTACCCCCGTAATATGCTGACATTAAAAAAAAATTTAAAGGAACTCAAAGAATTAAATAGCAAAAATAAATAATTCAATAAATAAATACATAATTACATTTTTAAAAACAGGCAAAAGACATGAACAAACATTTCTCTAAAGAAGACATAAATATGACGAACAAATATACAAAAAAATTGCTCAAAATCACTAATCAGAAAAATGCAAATCAGGACCACATATGAGTTAGAATGACTATTATCAAAAAGACAAAAAATAAATGCTGGGAACGTTATGGAGAAAGGGAAACTTTCATACACTCTTGGATGGAATGTAAATTAGTATAGCAATTATGAAAAATAGTATGGATGTTTCACAAAAAACTTAAAAATAGATCCATCACATGATCCAGCAATCCCACTACTAGGTATTAATATATATCCAAAGGAAATGAAATCAGTTATGTCAAAGAAACATCTACACTGCCGTGTTTATTGCAGCATTATTCACAATAGCCAAGATATGGAATCAACCTAAATGCACATCAATGGAAGAATGTATAAAAATGTGATATATAGACACAATGAAAAACTATTCAACCAAAAAAAAAAAGATAAAAAGGATGAAATTGTGTCATTTCAGAAATCAGGGATGAGCCTGGACATTATGTTAAAGGAAGTAATCCAAGCAAACAAAGGCAAATATTGCATGTTCTCACTTATGTGGACTCGAAAAAAAAATGATCTCATAGAAGTTGAGAATAGAATAGTGGTTACCAGAAACTGAGAAGGATAGGAGAAAGGAGGAGATGCAGATAGTTTATTCAAAGGGCACAATGTTACAGTTCGATAGAAGGAATAAACTCTGGTATTCTATTACACAGTAGGGTGACTATAGCTAAGAATGAAGCATTGTATATTTCAAATAGCAATAAAATAAGATTTGAAATGTTCTCACAGCAAAGAAATGATAAATGTTGAAGGTAATAGATATGCTAATTACTATGATTTGATCATTACACAATGTATACATGTATGGAAAATCACATTATATATTGTAAATGTTTACAATTACCATGCGTCAATTCAAAAATTATGATGGGCAATTTACTTACTAGAAAATAATGCTTTGTCTTTCCTAATGCTGATAGAAATCATAGTATAACAGAAATTGATGTAGGGACTTTTAGCAGATTAGGAATGTGTCTTTTTATTAAAGTAGACTATTTTAGGCATTAACAATTTGGGGGGATTTTTCTATGTTTGCATTTCTCAATATCTGCATAAATATTGGTATTACATATTGGAATGTATCACCTTGACTTGTTTAAATAGATATATGGGCTTTTTTCTTGTCCTTACACAAGGTAGAATTGTTTCTTACGTATTGACTCTCTGTCACATTTCATAGACCATGGCATAAATATCCAGACTCCATGACATTTAATAGGAATAATCAGTCATATATTTTCTTTCTAGTTTAATTCCAGGGAACAAAGAGGTGCTACCATCCACAAGAATAAATAAGAGTAAAATTTAATATTATAATATATACATTTACTTTCTATAATGGGGTTCATAATTTTTGCACTTCAAAAATACTTAAACAAATCTTAAGAGATTTGTTAAGTAATGGCATAGAAAATAACTATCAGGAGATAATATAGAAAACCTTATAAAGTAAATATTTTAATCACACAAAGTAATTATTTTTATGTCACATGGACACTAATATGTACTCATATGTTTAGGGTGAATAGCTTATATTTTCAAAATTTTAGATTGTAATTTTTTTAATTTCAGGGCCTAGAATTTCTAAGGGAAGCCCAACTATTTTGGTTTCAAAACATTCCCCATATTGATATTTATTTTATATTACTATGTTGATTCATATAAGAGGTAAAATTAAGCAGGTTATTAGGTCAAAGAATTGAGTTTATATTAAAGGCTTTATTAATTCTGTGACCTTGAGTAATTCTATGGCTCCATGAAAGCATTCACTTAAGGAATCACTTCAGGTCAGTCATATGTAAGTAGATTTGATAAAGAAATAAATAATATGCATTATTTCCTCTTTTTGAAGATTAACCCTCTTAAGTCATACAAATAATGGTATTGTGTCTCAGTTACTTGGTTTTGAGAAGGGAAAGCAAAAGGTGTTAGGTGTCCTCTCTATTTTTTCCATTGTTGATTAAGGACAGGGCTTACATATCTTCAAATTGTTAACTTCCCAAATAAGCTAATATTTTATTAATTCAAGTCTGCCTTTATATCATCTTAAATTCCATTTTACCAATTAAGACTTTCTTTTTCCTGGTATGTATGTGGGATGGAGGGAGGGAATAGTGAGGACATTAAGGTAATGTTAGCTGTGGCAAAAATAAGTCCACAAAAATCCACTAAACCCCACTAAAATCCAAAATAGGTCTTCCTAATTGGCAAGAGGCCCTTTTTCAAGGTATGAATAAGACTAAGAGTTAATCTATCTTTGACTCCTCTGTCTTCAACACATGGCTTAAAAGTTTTCTGTGCTACTCTACACAGAGCTGGCTGACAGAAAAGAGAATCATAGGATAATCAAACATGGAAGAGTATAGACCATACTGATGTGGGACACAATAATTTTACTCACATTTCAATGGCTGGAATTAAATTACGTGACCACACCTGAGTGCAAGGGAAACTGCAAGCATCAGTCCAGCTGTGCCAAGAGCAGAAGGAAAAGAGCTACATGTCCAGCTATTCAGTTTCTTCCTTGGTTTTCCAGTTTTGTCTTCTGGCTACCTTATTGCCTATAGAGATGACAGTCACTTTAATTTCAAGGGACCCAGAGTCAATCATAATAATCTAGGTTATGGTCACTAACAAACAATGGCAATGCCTCAGTGGCTGAATGCCACTTAAATTTATTTCTCGGTGATAATACCTACCTAGCACAGTTCGGCAGAATTTTCTGATTATTGTGATAATTTACAGAGATAGACAAATTAAAGCTCCTTCGTGGCATATGCTTCTATGCAAACTGTAGAGAAAGATGTGCCTAAAAGAAAAAGAAGTGCAATACATGCCAGGTCTTAAGACCTTAAGACCTTAAGACTATCACACAACTCCAAATTTCCCCAATCATTACAAGCTCCTCGAAGTTCTAAATATCCAGAAAATGTACAGTCCTTTCTAATAGGTCAATGGGTATGGTTCCTCATGAATTTTTAAGCTATGAACTAAAAAGAAAAGTCATTGTCCCTACCCATTCAATTTATATTGCTGAACATGAAAAGAATGACCATGACAACAACTTCCTTTCAGAAGACTCGACATCAGCAATCACACACAGCAATCATTGGTTTATAACAGCTGTGAAATCCCACTGGGTAACATTCTTGATATCTTCTTTCATTGTGAGTGAGGAAGTTCCTTAATTATATTCTGATTCTGCTTTGTTAGGACGAATAGCCTTGTCAATTCTTTGCAATGTGCTGTATGTGAGTGAGAGAGTATGTGTATGTGGTTCTTCGTGTGTTTGTTTATCCACTTTTGTGAAGTTCTCCTTTGGGCATCAACCTCCAAGACATCATCTAAAGTGGTCATGGGGAAGTATATGCCCTTACTGAGGGCCACACACCTTTCAACTGCCTCTATCCTGCTGTTGAAAGTTTAGAGACAAAAGAACAGTCTAACACTTAAACAAAGTCACCATTACACTAAACTCTTGGTGTCCTTGTTAAAACAATTTCCTTAAAAAATAATTGAGCAGGTATGATCTATTTGCTTCTAGAAATTTCTATGTTGAAATAATCTCACTCACTTTTTTCTTTCTAGACATAGGTCTCAAGTCGTCTTTATTTCCTAACTTCTTGAGTCCTATTCACTCTCTTTCAACAGGAAGCTATCTGAAAACATAGGCTCAAGTGGTAAAGAAAGACCCTTAGCTTGCATTTTATTAGAAGGCAAAGTGACCTTGTTTAATGGGAAACTTAATAGACATTTATCATCTTAGGATTTTTGTGTTGTTTACTAGATTTGGGGCCTAGAAGCAGGTGGGTTTTCCACTCTGGTAAGGCCACACATTTCTGGGCTTTGTTCTCTTACATCTCTGACTAAAATCTGTTAATTCTTACCTGTGCCAAAGTTCATTTCTCTTGTTTAGTACTCTAGTAAAAGCAGAAAATAAATGCCAACAGTGTTTCTTTCCAAATATTTCCCACAGAGCTGAAGTCTTTTTAGAAAAATCACAAGTCCAAGTTGTCAACCATAACAATTTTACCAACCATGCTATCTTAGGGACTTTAGTTTTCTAACTGCTGATATCAATTTCTTTGTAGATCACCATGAAACTGCTTAGCTAATTATATTCATGTCAGTTATGATAGCACCCTGCCCATCAAATTATTTCTCTATTGTCTAAAGAAATTCTAATGCCTGAAACAAATAACTCCAATATGTATAATGGTACAAATAATTTCTGTAGTGCTTAAATCCTGAAACAAATAACTTTAATATGTGTAATGGTACAAACAGTACAAAATTTCTTTCTCACTAATGTTTTGATCAAATGCATGTGCCCAGTCTGTAGCCTATTCTTTTCAAGTTTGCTTAGAATTCTTCAAGCAGCTTATGGTATTTAAGCTAATACTCATGCATAAAACACACAATATGATACAGTTTTTCTTCTACCTTTCTACTTTTTGTGGATTAATAAATATATATTTCTATATGTTATAGGCCTAAATATTAACTCATATCCCTGAAGAATCTATCATTCTCTCCCAGTTACTTTTTTTTTTAATCACATCTCCTGTTGTTTTTGACAGTGTTCTTAGGCGTGAACTTCTTTTTTTGTTTGTTTATTTTTTTGTTTTTGTTTTTGTTTTTTTTATTTCAGCATATTATGGGGGTACAAATATTACAGTTATGTATATTGCCCATGCCCTCCTCCCCCTCGAGGCAGAGCCTCAAGCATGACCACCCCCCAAATGTTGCACATCTCACTCATTATGTTTGTATATACCCATCCCCTCCTCCCCCCTCCCACCCGGCCAACACCCGACAAATGTTATTCCTATATCCCACTTAGGTGTTGATCCGAGCCTTGAACTTCTTTATGTTCTGTTGCAAAGGAAGTCAGTTCTTTAACGAAATGTTTGTACGCCCTCTTCTATGGCCTGCTTCTCCTCTCTGGCAAAAGCTATAGGCCATGGCTCTGGTGCTGGGAATGGGAAAATAGAAGGTTTCTCTCTAATTGACACCCTGCTTTAGGTACGGATTGCTCAGTGGATGTGGGGAAACCAGGCGTAGGTCTCCTCAGTTTGTCCGTTTGGGCATGAAACTGCTATGCCATGAATTAGGGAAATCATACTCAGGGCCTCAGTGTTGTCAGTTGCACTTCACCTTACATAGAGGCTCTGCTCTGTCCCACAAGTGAAGGCGGGGCAGAATCAGGGAGTACCCATCTCTCAGCTTCATTCTTCAGAACTTAGCCTCAGCAAGTAGTAGCTGGAGCACTACAAAATGCTGATGTTCTATCCCTCCTGGATAGGTAGAACTTTGGGAGTTTGGGACAGAAAGAGCCCTGTATTGCTGTCTGAAGCACTTTGAAGTGGAGATTTTGTCTTACTGAGCTAGAAGAGGAATGGAATGGTACAGGTCTTGGTTAAGGAACCATAGACTCTTATAGTACTAAGTTATAGATTTTTTTGAATAAAAATTTATTTATTGTCTTTATGTACTTCAGTTAATTTCCAGATAATTTAATTTGTTGTTGGTTTTACTTTTTTAAAAATAATTTCCACCTGTTTCACTGTAGAATGGGTCTGTGGAGCTCCTCACACTATCATGATATAAGTGAAATTCCCTCACCCTGTCTGTTAAATGCACTTTTCCAAATGCCTCACTTACTACAGCAGTTAGTGGGAGCAGGCTTCCATTAATTGGGTACTTAAGCATATTTAATTGTTTAATTGTCATAAATACATAGCCCATTTTCACCAACAGAATCAGTGCTCATTGTTATATTCATCTCATTGACAGCTGTCAGTCCAATTTTATGCTATTAGGAAGCTAAGAGGTTCACCCCAGGTCCAGGGTTATTGCTGAGGATGAAAAGGTCTTTTTACACCTTCTGGATATATCTTATATTTCCTAATACTCTCTATTTATATCTTTATATCTAGGTTATACAGTCTAATATATATATATATATATATATCTTTTTTTTTTTTTTTTTGAGCCAGAGTATCACTCTGTTGCCCGAGCTAGAGTGCCATGGCATCAGCCTAGCTCACAACAACCTCAAACTCCTGAGCTCAGGCGATTCTCCTGCCTCAGCCTCCCGAGTAGCTGGGACTACAGGCATGCGCCACCATGCCAGGCTAATTTTTTCTATATATTTTTAGTTGGCCAATTAATTTCCATTTTTAGTACAGACAGGGTCTTGCTCTTGCTCAGGCTGGTTTCGAACTCCTGACCTTGAGCGATCCGCCCGCCTCGGCCTCCCAGAGTGCTAGGATTACAGGCGTGAGCCACCATGCCCGGCCTCTATCAGATTATTAAGTTGTTTTTTTGTTGTTTTTTTTTTGAGACAGGGTCTCATTTTGTTGCTCAGGTTAGAGTGCAGTGGCATCAGCATAGCTCATTGCAACCTCAAACTCCTGGGCTCAAGCGATCCTCCTTCCTCAGCCTCCCATGTAGCTGGAACTACAGGTGTGCAACAACACACCTGGCTAATTTTCTGCTCAAGCTGCTCTTAAACTCGTGGGCTCAAGCGTTCCTCCTGCCTGAGCCTCCCAGAGTGCTAGGATTACAGGTGTGAGCCATCATGCCTGGCAAGATTAAGAAGAATTTTAAATGCCAAGATGAGGGACCAGGTATGATCTGAATCAAATTAGGGGGGAAAAGCCAGAATAAGTCATTGTAATTTGGCTAAAAACATACATATCTGCAAACATTTATTTATTCACTAATTTTTTTTTTCTTTTTTTGAGATGGGATTCCCACTGTGTTGCTCAGGCTAGAGTGAAGTAGCTGTTCACAGGCACAATCATAGCACAGTACAGCCTCAAACTTCTGGGCTTAAGTGATCCTTCTGCCTCAGCTTTCTGGGTAGCTGGGACTACAGGTGTACACCACTATGCCTGGTTAACTGATTCTTTTTGAAAAAGCCACCTAGTGAATAAGTCATAGTCAGACCCCACCTCAAACTCTCCTGTGTTGGCTCCTATAGCACTGATATTGCCTCTTCTTATTTGGCACAGGTTAGACCCTACCTTTTAGCATATTCACTTCTGGGAACTCATTCCACACAGTTCAGGACAAAGGATTTCAGAGAAAAGAGTTGTCTTGGGAAAAAGGATAGGGGTCTGATCTAGACCTGAATAGGGAGAATTAGGCTAATGCCACCACACTGGCACATGCATACTTAGTGCTTCCTGCCTGTTAGGATGGAAGACCTTGCTCCTGTCACCTCCTGTGTGCACAGCACTTCACTTTACAAAGCAGATTCATCCCCATACTCAAGATCCTGAGGCTGGGAGGGCTAGTATTATTACTTTTCTTATACAGATGAAGAAACTGAGGCTCCAGGAAAGGAAGTGACTTACCTGATCAAGGTCACACAGTTAGCTGGTAAGGGGTAACTTGGGGGCTGTGTGATGCATTGAGGAAAGCATAGGACTTTGGGTTACAAAACTGGGTTTGTGTCTTGGCTCTTGTGCTAACTAGCTGCGTGATGTTGGGCTACTTTAACTGTTGAGTTTGTTTTCTCATCTATAAAATAGGAACAGTACTTACAGGTTGTTATAAGGATCAAATGACATAATACCATGCAAGGCTTGTACCAGATGAGGGCTTTTTATCAAGGGTCAAGGAGGTTTAGCAAACAGATGAGCTCGGGGACGTCAGATTCAGGTATCCAGTGCTCTTGGCCTTATACTACCCTACCTCTGCCCTGCTTGTTTCTGGACACTACCTTACTCATAATCCTTTTCCGGTGTCAGTCCCTGTTCCCTTGCCAGCCCGGAAGCTACCCTCTCCCTCCCCTCTCCTTTGAGGGCTGATTTACTGATTGCTGGTTGATAACCACCTCCCTAGAGAGCTGTACTTTCCAGTCTCTTGGGCCTTGTGACTGCCGGCCAGAGTTCCCTCTTTGCCTTCCTGCCTGGGCCAGCCTAGTGCTGGGCTTGTGGAGGAGAGTTCTAAGTCATACTGCCACACCCACTCGCCTGCTCTGTGTGGAACTGAAGATTACAGGCCTAGAAGTTCTGCTTCGAAATGCCAGTGCTTCTCAGATAATCCAATGGACACAAGTAATGGCACCTGCCCCCAAGGCTTTTTAAGTCTTACTTCATCCATCTAGTGCCTTTGTCACAGGTATTTTTTCCTCCATTTCCTGGATAATTGAGGCCCAAAGAGGGTAAATGCCTCATGGTTGGTTATAGTGAGTCAGCAGAGCTGGGGCTAGAACCCTCTGGACTCCCAGTCTGAGGGTTCCAGTTGACTCTCCACTGGCCTAGGGGCCCCTTATTTCCTTTCCTGACCTACTCTCAGAGGGTCTCTCTCTGCATGTCAAGAGGTTGAACACACACACACTTATTCATGTAAATAAGATGGAAATATTTTTAATGTGAACCAGACTGTCAACCTCATAGGGTGAAATCATTTCCCTCCCAGCTGATCCTATGGGAAGTTGTGGCTTGGGAGGGAGATGGGACCAAGCCCTGGGTCCTTCACAGCTCCCACCACCACCAAAGTTCCCTTTCTGCTTCCCAGTGGGGGGATTCTTCCCTACCCCCATCTTTGACCTTTTTTTGAATTTTTTAGATGAAGTCTCGCTCTGTCTCCCTGGCTAGAGTGCAGTGGCATCATCATGGCTCACTGCAACCTCCAACTCCTGAGCTCAAGCAATCCTCATGCCACAGCCTCCTGAGTAGCTGGGACTACAGGAGTGTGCCACCACACCCAGCTAATTTTTCTCTTTTTTGTAGAGATGGGGGTCTCACTCTTGCTCAAGCTGATCTTGAACTCCTGGCCTCAAACAACCCTACTTTGGCCTCCCAGAGTGCTAGGGTTACAGGCGTGCCCATCTTTGATTTTTGAGGCTCTTAAACCAATTATGAGCCTGAACCGATGAAGCCAGGCTGGGGAAGGGGTTCCCCACAGGGTGCAGCCTTGCAGTATGGAAAGTGAAATGGAAAAAGTGGGCCGGTGGTGACAGTACTTAGGTGGAGGCAGGGATACTCAGGGATTTACTTGTATCTAAAAGAGAGCTGCCCTCTCCCAGGGAGCAGGACCTGGTTGTGGGAGAGAGTCAGGGAAAGGAAGTCACATACTGGCCAGCAAGAGTCCTCCATGGCCAAGAGGAAGTAGCCCATGAGAGGAGGACCCTTGCCACAGCAGTATAAATAATCACAGGGTTTCCGGAAGCTCTGTCCTATTCTGGAACTCAGAAAAGCAGTTCCTTACCCCAAGGCCCTTGACCTGCAGAGGGGACCACAGTGGTGGCTGGAGCTGGGACTCTTTCTCTCATATTCACCTGACTAATAAATACAGCAGCTCATTTATTGGGCACCTCCTATGTGCCATGCCTCATGCCAAACACCTTCTACACATTAACTCATTTCATACTCTGAGCAATTCTAATGCAATAGACAAGATTATCCCCATTTTATAGATGAGAAAATTGAGGCTTAGGGAACTCATATATTGTCAAGACCATACATAGTGGGTAGAGCTAAGATTAGAATCCCTGCCAGTCTGACTCCAGCATCTTTGTTCTTAGTGATGGTGTTTTAATGGCATTGTGTTCTCTACCCAAGCCCCTGAAATTTTTCAGAGGCACATGCCATGGTCTCAGGAAAGGGACAGAAAACTGAGGGAAAAATCAAGTTTTTGTCTTGCTCTTTTGTTCATCTGTTCTGTCTGGGCTTAAAAGATCTGCCCCACCCCACCAAGGGCCTTAAGAGAAGATACTAATGTCTGGGAGCCTCAGCCTCTACCTCATGCATCATAACATACTCAGATTCCAGTCCAAATCCTGGCCCCAGCTCAATCTCCAGTATTCCCCTGCACTGAGTTGCCAATCTGAGTGTATGTGGCCAGATAGGGTTTTCCATGATGGGGTAAGCTCTTCCCCTTCTCCCTATCTCCAGAGGACCCTGTATTGGGATAGGGCAGCTGTCTAAAGAATTGTGCTCCTTACTCAGTGAGTTTCTTACTGTGCCTTTTTGCACTCAGTAGCCAAGATGTCAGGTTTGGAGAAGTTGAAACACAGTGTACAGTATATAGGGTGGGCCTTTAGTTAGGAGAGGTTCTACCCATAGCTGTATCCCAGAGTAACATGGGAAAGCTGCCCTGTGCCAGAACCCCTCTTCAGTCTCCTGGTAGGAGGGTGCCATATTTAGTAGAGGATATGGTAGATCACTAAACTTGTGTACCTTCCTTCTGTGTCCATGTTGCCTGGAGAAAAATAAAAATAGCTAATAGTTACTAACCAGGCACTGTTCTAAATGCTTTACATGTATTATATAGTCCTCACAATAACCCAGTGAGGTAGGTATTATTTTACTCCTCCCCCCCCCAATTTTACAGACAAGAAAACTGAAGCATAGAGAGGTTAAGTAATTTGTCCAGGGTCACACAGCTAGAAAATAGCAAAACCAGGATCTGACCTTAGTTACTCTGGCACCAGAGCTTATATGCTTGCCACCATGTCATACTGCATCTTATTTTTTATTTGTTTATTTTTTTTTTGAGACAGAGTCTCACTTGGTTGCCCGGGCTAGAGTGCCGTGGCGTCAGCCTAGCTCACAGCAACCTCAAACTCCTGGGCTCAACTGATCCTCCTGCCTCAGCCTCCCAGGTAGCTGGGACTACAGGCATATACCACTATGCCTGGCTAATTTTTTCTATATATATATATTTTAGTTGGCCAATTAATTTCTTTCTATTTATAGTAGAGACG